>JAPMOR010110223.1:0-12308 GCA_026543865.1 Argiope aurantia
ATCCCTTTTTTTGAATCCCTGCCTGAGGGTGACCCTTGAAAAAGTCTTCAGGCCAGATTCTTTTATTTCATATTTTTATTGGGTTTATTAGTTTTTCCTATTAACTTGATTTTTATACTTTTGTATATATATATACCAGATTTTTTTTATTCGTTTAAGCATCATAATTTATTTTCCTTGCATTATCTAAACTGAACACAAGAGCTCCCGAAGGTCTGAAACACGAAAAATCAGCAAAATCTTAAAGTTTGATTGATTTAAGAATATTTCCTTTTTGTATATGCAAATATGCAAAAAATCCTATTGTATCTATATTTTTTTCATTTGGGTTCCATATATTATTTTTCCTTATATAGCCTAAATTAAGCAAAAGTTGAAAATAACCCGTCATAAAGAATAATCACCTAAATATAATTATTTTCACATAATGGTCAGGTATTTCTTTCAATGTTACCTCTAATGTGTATGAGGATACTATTGTAGAATTATCAGAAATAGATTGTCATCTTATCATATCTTAATTTTTATAAGTGGTTATTTTTATCATCAAAAAACTCCTATTTTGAGGCATTATTCTATTCAGCTCAGTTATATTCATCCAAGCGGAATATTTCCGTTTGTTAACGGATAATAATGTTGAAAATGGCTTTAGTATTTTTATTAAAAATTTGAATACTGTTTAAGAAATGACGAAAGATATTAAAGATTTATTATCTTCTTTAAACTCAATGATATGTTTCAATATTTTCCTTAATTCTTTCTTTCTTTTTTAAATATTATTGTAGGCTGAGGTGGTTTGAGTTAATTTTCAGTTTCAGGATTGGAGTGACCTATATTCAAATCTTGATCTTACATTCTATGCAGTACTAGATTTTCAGCTACCAAACCAGACAATTGTTTAGGGATTTTTTTTTCAAATATTTGTTATCCTAATTGTTACGAAACGGGATTCACCGTGTGCATATCACAAACAAATAAAAATTTACATAATTTGTGTTTCAAATTCGCAAAAATTTGTGCTTCATGCCGAGCTGGTCGCAATAAAAAATGCCGCGACCTTGGCATTGGACAATCAAATAAAAACCAAACCCTCAATTGCAGCAATGAGAGTATGAATACAATATTTGTCAATAAAGATAAAAATACACTTTGTACAGCCAGGGATTTATTCGTCCTAAATTGTATCAAAGCCCATGTTGGAAATGTTGGTAAATTCTTTATTGTAAATCAGAATGATGGCGAATATCAAACAATATACTGTTTCATTTCCTTCTCGTAAAAATGTACCTTGGGAATGGGATTGTTGTTCTTTCGGTGGAACGGTTTATTCATGAACCGGAAAAGGCATTATCTTATTTGGATTGCAGTTAATTTAAAAATAGTCACGCGACAAAAAAAAAGTTAATTTAAAAGCGACAGAAAGTAATCTTGTGGCTTCTGAGCAAAGTCTTGTGTCACTCAATAAAATTGACCATAAAAGAAATTTTTGTTTACATTTAAGTATATTAAAGTTCCTACAAAGTTCTGAAAAATTGTTTTTCTAAAATTTCTAATAAATTAACTCGGGAAAAAGTAAATGAGAAGAATATGAATTCTGAAATGTTTTAGATTTCATAAGCATTTTATTTTGAAGCTTATAGATTGTTGCTTTGGCAGGTAATAAATTTTGTCCACAAATACAACCATGCAAATATTAATTTAAAAGAAAATTCATTTTCTTTTTTCTTTTCCTTTATTTCATAAAAAAAAGCGTTTCCTAAATGTAGTAAATATTCTTATAAAGATGTATTTTCACTTTATCATTATACTTTTATACTAATTATATAAAAATGGAAGCTAGCCAATACTAAAGAAACTTTAGAGAAGGAAGATGCCCTGTTACAAAAGAACACCAACATCGGTTGATAATTATTAGTTGTACCCTGCTCTCGGGGCAAAGCAGATGAACTTCAACCGCAGTCAGACGTATGCATTTGCTGAGAGAAGGAAATACGAAACGGAGGGCAGGTTTCGAAGAAATAATAAGATTACGATAAATACGCCTTTGTTGACTTCAGCTAGCTTAAGAAAATTGAGGCGTCTGATATCTTATGTTGCTTATTTTGCAGTAGTCTTCTTTTCATGGAAAGCGAATTGTGATAACACGGAAACATTTTAATTTATATTAATGTCCATTTAACTTTCTTTGGTAGAGAAATGCTTGTAGATTTAAGAGGCTATAGAACCTTCATTGAAATCTTTAAATTTACAAAAAAAAATTATGATTTCGTGATTACCATAATACCTTCTGAATATATTTTGCTATAGCACACGTGTATACGTTGATTAGTTTAAAAGATATCGTCAAAAACATGAAAGTTACTGTTTATTTTTTACTTGTAATTCATTTTTCTCAATATTATATTTTCAGAGCTTTCTCGCAGGATAACAAATTTAACAAAAATGGTTTATCGTTTCAATATTAAATTTTCCAGTTTTGCTTATACACATATAATAAAGAAAATGATGTGTCATCGAAGCATTATTGTATTTACTTTTCTCCAGTGCTTTCTAATATGCTAAAAATGTTTTTTTAAAGGCGTTATCATGTTTTAACAAGATAAAACTTAAAGTTGTAACTCCAATAAATCTTTTAAAATATTTGTCGCTTTACATGATTATCAAGTTATGTTCTTTGGGAGTAAATTGGTGTAACATTTGTTAACCCTTTCTAGGGCCTTAAGAAGTATGCTTCCCGCCAAATTTATCAATCTTTGTATGAAATTATGTAGGTTGGCATAAGTTCTGACAAATTATTTTAGAAAGACAGAAACTTAGATGCTTCAGTTCTTTATCTCACACAAAATGATGTCTTGGTTTGTCACTTAATTATTAATTAATCAAATTAAATTTATCTAATAAGCTAAATAAATCCCTTTTCTTATTCTAATTCCAAGCCTAAAAATATTTTAACATAATATGACTAGAAAAAAATGGCCCTTTAAAGGGTTAATATAAATTGCTTATTTTCTGAAAAACTTTGCGCGCAAGAAAATTCTGTCTTCCACAATTTATACAAAACATATGCATTTTTCATATATATATTAATTAATGAAAGTTATTTCACTGACTTAAAAATTTACAAATATAGGTTAAATTTCTTATAAAACTAAGGCAAAGAAAAAGCATTAAGTTTAAGAATTTTTTTTTCTTACATTAGGGAGAGCCGCATTTGACGAACTTTCAACCCTTAATCCTTAAGGCAATTCAAAATTGGAAATCTGGAAACATTTAGATAATTTAAAGCAAATGAAAAATAATATATATAATTTAGGAAAATAGATGCAATGAAATTTTTTGCGAATGATGTTTGACTTTTTTAATGGAATGTGAAATCTACAAGATGACGAAATTATATGATTTCTCTTACTATTTTAAAAATGCAGATTAAACATTCCGCAACTTAATTATAACTATTAAATGAATTTTCCTTGAGTATTTAGCACAAGAGATAATGATAGATAATTTAAAGTTTCCCCAATCCATCGCAGTATATTTAATCCATTAGGGATGACCTTTCATTACGGAGTTGTTGCATTTTCCCCCTTCTTTGTTAAATAGAACACAGTAATGATTGAAAGGATATCTTTTGATTCATTTTATCAAACTATATCCCTAAATCAGCAGTTTCGTAGACGAGAAAAATATTTAAAAAAGTTGTTTTGCTTGTCAAGGCAAACATGAGAAATTTCGATTGCGAAATTTCGTCTATTTAGCAATTAATTTTGCGCTGAATGTTTCATCGTAAATTTATTCCTTGGAATGCTTACTCATACCTTTAATCTGATGAAGGTTCAGCCTTTTTTTTTTTGAGGTATTTATATTTCATGGACACATCATAAAAAATAATACTATGTATTGCATTACTACATGATAATTGAGTCATTTCGTGCAAAACGATCACAAACTATTACTATTTCGGTTATATTAACTTCTAATTACTAAAAGAACTTCAGAAAACCTCATTTGTTCATTTCCATATCCTATAGATAATTATCGAATTGGTCTGCTTTAAGTAGTATTTTTTAAATAGCTTCGTCAAAAGAGTTTAAAATTTAATTTGAGTATGTAAAAAAATTGTGGTGCAACTGTGAGATTATTTTAAACTACAAGACTCAGCCTATTATTTGCTTGCATTCGATAACCCCTTATAGGAGTGCACAGCAATCCTACTAGGTTTGCTGAGAAAACCCTGTTCGTTTCACTCCCCATACAAAGGGCATTTTGTCCAAATAGAATTATTGTTAAAATAATATTTAATTTCCAGTTTCATTCATTCTGTTATAATATTTCAATACGAAGCAGAACTGAATAAAGATTTTTGGCCTTGAAAAATATCTTTTTCTTCATATTTGTAAACATTCAGAAGACGAATGAAACAACATTCTCATAGGTGTAAGCGCTCTGTCTGTCCATCATATATAATATGCAAGCATATCGAGAGTCTTCAAACAATCCAATCCTTCTTTCTGAACATCTTCCAAAATTTTCTTCAGTTGATTAATCTGCCTCATTGAATTTGTCGTCTTTTATAATTTCGATAATACTCTAATAATTTCAATCCAAGCATAGTTGAGATTCATATTAAAGAGCAAAGATAAATAATCGAAATAAGGATTAAATAGGAGTTCGCTTGTGTTTGTGTTCCGAATGAAATATCGCCTGATTAACCTATAAGAATTGACAAAAAGTAAAACTAAATAATGGTGTTTTTTTTGGAAGCCGCATGAAAGAATTATTTATAAAAATGATGCATTTTCTTAAGAGAAGCCCTAAAAAAATGGAATCATTTCTGGAACTTCCTATCAAAAAAAGTAAAAATTTGACCATGGTAAATATATTCATATATTATACTAAAATTTCTCTTTATAAGAAAATGCAAAATAAGGGGGAAATTAAAATATTTATGAGAAAAAAACTTCGGATGATAATATATTATGCTTCACATTCTTGTCTTTATATTATTTTTGAAAATTTTTTCTTAATTGTGGCAACGATAAATGCGTAATTGTAAATTCAGTTAATAAACAATAAAAATATTTTTGCCATTTAATTAATATAATAATTTGTCTTTTGTGCCATAAAATGTTCCAAAATCTTAAAGCAATTATAAGTTAGTTATGAATTATATATAACTAATTTATAATTATAAAATAACTTAAATTAGCAAAATTAGCTTTTATTCTACCCAAAACTCTGGCTCTGTGATAAATTCAGTAATCCTTGAGCCAACGTCTGCCTTATAATAGTACATTTTAGATTCTTTTTCGATGTTTGACTTACAAATGGTATCCAATCTGTATAGAGTATAATATGAAATTAGGAAAATAGAATTTATAAATGAAATAAAAATGTCACAAACATTTTTTGTTTTGTTTTGGAAATAATGGATAAATTGGTGGTATTATCTACCACCCTTGGTATTTGTTAATTCAAATTCAATTAATCTTTACATTCAAATGGAATTATCGATAACTAATAATTTCAAAACATTTTACGCGATCGAGTAATCAACTTCCCCAGTTCTTAGAAATTTAAATCAATTAATTTACCCCTGAAAAAGTTAAAAAGATATTTAAAAACAACTATTCTATGTTTAGACAAAAAAAATTTCTACAGCAGTGGAAACAAAAAAATAAAATGATTTGTACTTGAATGTAATTTTTTCTTCCTTTAAGTCGAATCAGGAAACTTTTAGCAGTTATATAAGAATATTTACAAACATAAACTGAATGTATGAGCTTTTGTTCATTTTCACTGATTCACATTACTTTAGTAATGAGAATTGTTACTTTCTATTGACCTCCTGGGACACGAAATTGGAGGTCAAAGTATCCAATTAATTAAAGAATTTCAAAAGAGGAGGGAAAAAAATGGTGAATCATTTAATTATGTTTCGTTATTAATAATTAGCTGCTGAAAAAATAATAATTGCTCAGAAAAATCTAAAAAACAGTTATACGTACAATTTTTTCTCAAGGAAAATAAAATTCAGTAAAAAAAAAATTTCATAATAACAACGAACTGGTATAAAGTTGGAAGAAGACATTGAAGATGAACTCAGGGACGGCAAGCGAAATCCAATTTGTTTTTTTGTTTTTTACGATTTTTTTTTCACTGCCTTCAGTAGAAAAAAAATATAATTAATAAAATAAGTGCGCGCTTAAGAATAAAAAAAAAATAAGCTTCTTGAAGTCAAACGGTCATATGAGAGAAAAACAAGGAAATGGAAATCGAAAGCCTCCTGAGGAGAGATCTTTCTCGTACATTTTTGTAAGAAATGCGTTTTACCCACAGCACCATTTATGGAAATATTATTTAGGTATCTTTATTTTCTCTTTCCTTTTGGTAGGTTCGGTTTCAGTATTAAAAAAATAATTCTTTTTTTAATAATGTATATTTAAATGGAAACCAGATAAATATTCTTATGTTTTAGAATATAACATATACAACAAAATATAGATATAAGATATTTAGACCTTCAACTCTGGAAATGTCAAATTATTATATATATATTAATCTTGACCAAACTGAACATTAAAGTATAGGAAGATACTTCAACTGGAAAAATTCTTCAAATGACTTGAAAGAAACAATTATATTTTGGGTTGTATCAGTAAAGAAATGTGCTGCTGAAAGATAATATTGTTTCCTGATTCTATTATTCATATATAGTAAAATATTTTTGCAACACAAACATTTTTAATTAAAAAAAATTAGGGAGGGGGTTTTGAAATCAAACCTGAGGCTATGAAGCTGAATCTTACGGTATATTTTTACATTAATCAATGACCTTTTGGGAGAAAGGAAGTCATTTTATGATTTTTTGGAGGATGAGGGGGCTGTTGAAATAGTTTAAATAGTGATATTAAAAACTTTATATCATTCCTTTTAGGTAGTAAAAGAGTGTATTCCGTTTATTTGGTTATATTGACATTAGTTTTGACAAACGCCAGAACTGTCTTGGAATAAGCTTAGTATTTTTGAACAATTGGTCAGATGATTAGGGATAACTTATACGCCTAGATTTATAAGTGTATAACCATGACAAATTATTTAATTTTGCTCGAAATATTTGAGAACTGAAAAATGCAACAAAAGGATTAAAAGTTTAAAAGCGAGACTAGTCAATGAATAGACTTTTCAGACAGTCAGCTATTCCAGATAAACATCTTGCTTATGTAGCAACCTTCCGGTTCCTTCTTCAACTAAATTCGTCTTGTAAACGGTCTTTGCGTCAGAAAACTCAACCAAAAGCATTACTGCCTAAAATTTAATACGTATGTCATCTGAAAATATTTTGGAAGAAATATCAAGATTTTTTACATTTTTTTCTTCAAATCATCTTCCTTGGACTAATTCAAAGTAGATGTACTGGAATTGGTTTAACTTCTTTCAACATACTTTTAACTAGTTTGATTATTGAAAAATAAAAATATGAAATCGATTTGTTACTCTTTTCCTGATTTGTTAAAGTTTCAGATTTCTGTTCGTTTGTGATATCTTGACAATAATGCTCTATTTTATTATTTTCAAGACTTAATTACCAGTATTCATTGACTTAAAATTTAATTCGGTGAGAGGGGCGCCAATTGGTAATGAAAATTTGAGGATTGATTTCAGGTTTCCATAATATTTATAACAATAAATTTAAATTAAAGATTATAAAGTAAAAAAATATTTAAAGTAAAAAATTACTTATTAGTACATTCTAAGAATAGTACTTTTAAGGACTTTTATTATGACTATTTTTATCTTTGATGTTTTTTACATATTGTTTCTATCTACTGCAACTTTCTGAGTATTGTAATAAGCAATGGCCATCAACTAAGATGTAGAGAACATTAAAAACGATTTGCATGTTCATGGCAAACCCCCCAAAACAAAGTTATTTCTTCTTAACCAAAATGAATCTCTATGAAAAACCAAAATTTATCTCCTTTGTTCTCATTCTTTATTTAAATATATCATTTTCTATAAATGTATTTAAATCCCTAAATTAGAATCCGAAAATATTAATATGCTTTATTATTCTTTATTAGGGAAAAAAGCATTGATAATGGAAATTTAAAAGAGAAAAAAAAATTAAAAAATGAAATTACAATGGAAACTATTCTTATAAGACATGAACTTCGGTAAAAATATGTCATTAATGCTATATTGTTATGCGAATCAGGATGATCTAAGTCTTCGAACGGAAACAACCGTTGTCTCTTTATGCAATCGCAGTCCATTGTTTCTTTCTTATTAGTATTCAATGTACAAAAAAAATTCTCCCCAGACAAATAAGTTCGCTGACTTATATCATATTACCTTATCAAAGAAGTATCAATCATTGTATTGCATATAACAAGCATCTATATTGTTTTCAAAGGGATCAGTATCCTTCAAATAAAGCAGAAATTTGATGTTTTTCTGATCGGACACACTTTCACCTTCAAAACATTCTCCATGCATCTCTATACAACATTCTTGCCGCTTTTCGAATGTATTCCGAAAATCCATTTTTGGAAGCATGTCAGGTAATCGCCTACTGCGGTGTGCATTGGATATTTCATCGAATTCCTGTGATGTTTATCATCTCTTGAAGCACGTGTAACACTCAAAATAATAATCAAATTAGCAACAAATATTATGTTTAAATGTAAAAAAAAGAATGAGATGGAATAAAAAAGAAAAAAAGGAATTCACCCTGTTCTTTGTCGTTTCTTATGGCACTTGCCACGGACAAGCCCGCTGTTACGAAGAAAGCGATTTTAAGCCGGAGGGGGAGCGTCTCTTGTTTTTATAGTAGCGCCAACTAGGGCCAAGAGTACGAATTTGCTACTCACGCATCACTCATTCGCTTGTACAACCCCTTTTTACAGGAAGGCACATTCACACATCTCGCAGGTAGAACAACGGAAGAACAACCTTGCCCAAACCGGGACTCGAACTCGGGACGCCCAGATCACGGGAAGGACGCGCTACCCCTATGCCAGGAAGCCGGCCCCGAATATTTTTTTATCAAGAGTCACCTTCAAACAGCGATTTTTTTTTCTGTAAGGGATCTGACTGTTGTCCAAGTATTGACCCTTCGTGACCCGAAAATCCGGGAAATTGAGGTTTAAAGACAAAAAATCAATATCAATATCAAAATACAATTATACCAATTATAAATACAATAATACCAATTCTTGTATTCGTCAGTACTTGGACGAAAGTCAGACCACTCATAGAAAATATCTCTTGTTTGAATCACTGTCTGAAGGTGACTCTTAATAAAGTCTTCAGGCTAGATTCCTTTTTATTTCCTTTTATTCTTTTTTTAAAAAATTTAAACTTAATATTTATTTTTAATTTGGTTAAGTTTATTTGTGTTTTAGATGTAGGCAGCATTAGCCTGTTCTAAATTCAATATCTTAATTTTAATAGTTGTGACTCAAGGACTATTTGTTTTCCATAAAAAATTGCTTTAATTTTTCGTTGCTTGTTTCAAAATAATAATATCGGCTTCATATTATAAAATGTCAGCTGCATCATTGCGACGTCTCTACTAGATTTATTGAGGGCCGTGCAACATTTTACGTTCTCTGTTTGATTACATTTGAAACCCAAATGTAGTAATGCATATGGTTTACAAAAGCACAAGCTGTGCAGCTGCCAATGCTTACAGAAAGATGTTTCGTAATACACTGATTTATGAATGTCGGTACTCTCTGTGATGGCATGCTTGGCTTAGTGGTGTGCTTCTGTCTCTTGGCATGTAGCAAAACTAGGAGCTGAAGTGTTTGTACTACCTTTTATTTGTTACATATACCTTATATAATAATTAATCACCTTCGATTAGCATATTAATAGCATTAATTTCCTAATATTAAAAAACTCACCTACAACTGAACTTACAAGAGTATTTATTATTTTAAATCATATTTGGACAATAAACATAAAGAATTCTGATTGGTTAGAGATGTATGCTAAATGACGGAATTAATAGACAAAATCGATCTGTTTGGTCAGGTTGAGGTTATATCTAGATGTTATTTGGCGATATTTCTCAAAACAGAAGGTGAGCAAAGAGGGTCTGTGTCCATTTTTAATGTGTTTAGACTTCATTAGTTTTTATATTTAAAGAAATGCTAACATCGGTGAAATCGATATTCTGTCAAAGATTTTTTTCCCCTTGGAAAATATTCTATTAAGTAATCTTTTCGAAATTCCTTTTTCAAATGAAACATATGGGATCACGGATGATATATCTGGGACCTGACCAATAAGTTTTTATATGAAGTGAAATCTGCCAAAAAAAAAATGAGGATAAAGTAGAATTTTCCGAAATCGAATAAATGCTTGAGAGTATTTTTTTTTCACGTTGCCAATTATTTTGAATATATAGAGGCTTAAAACTATATTTTTAAAACATTTTGCTTTTTAAACTCAGTATTGTTATTATTTGTCATATAAAATATTATACTTTATGAAAGTTTATTAAAAATGCTATGCTCTGCATCCTATATATATTCAATATACCGATTATAAAATTCACATTTTCATTTATTGTGTTTTTTATAGGTTGACATCACAGCACTTTTGCGGATACTTCATATTTTGGACAGCTTGAAACGCATGGGTCACTACTATAAATAAAATTTAATTGATTAAGATGAGTGGATATCTCGGAGATTTGAGCCCTAGCCAGGAACAAGCTCTGAAGGAGGTAATTTCTTTCTATTAAACATTTTTTAAAAATTATATTTAATTTTCGATCGTAAAATTCATGCTGTTTTAAAAAAATTGTTTTTAGGAATATGAAATTGTTTTTACTTAAACTAAATTTAATATTAATTATATAATTTTTATGTAGTTGATTTCAATTGGTTGAAGAAAACTCAAGACACGTTTTATACTAATTTACCTTAGAGAAACTCGGCTTTAAATTAGGTTTCTTCTATTTGCAGAAATATTCACACTGTATATTAGTAAGTTTCTGGAAACGCAGAAGTTTTTAGTTTATCCCAAAGAAGATTTTAAAAAGTTGCGATCCCAAGAAATTAAAATATTGTCTTTATTGCTCATAAATTTAATAATAGAAAATTAAATAAGTTAGTCTGTCATGGAAACAGTTTTTCTTATTAATTTGTAACTCAGCATTATATATTTTGTTATGTTGGTCATTAAACTCTTTGTTTTGATTTTTGTTTGAACCTCAAACTGCTAATGTCCTTAAATGGCAAAACCAGCGCAAAATGTGGTATCTTATATTTTCTTCTTGTTATGGTATCTTATATTTTCGAATGGCTTGTTTCATTGAAACAAGCGATGATTTCGCATTTTCTACTACAAAAACGACATTTTGATATATATATGACAGAGAAGATAAGTTTCTCTTTTTTCTTTTAAAGCTTAACTCGGTATGTTTCCTTTCCATCAGAAAGCGCAAGTGAAAAAGTGGCATCATGAAAATGAAATTTTTAATATCTATTTCTTTATTACCCTTTTAGCATTATCATTATTTATATTCTAAATATTATATCTGTTTATAGCGTGGTAATAATTACACTGCATTTGATGATTCTTTAAATCTAGTTATATATATATATAATATAAATTTTTAGTATTAAAAGATAAAAATATCTAAATATTTTAATTCTGTATTAACAATATTATGCAGCAAGTATTTTATCGTATTTATTGTTGTCTTTGTGTACAATAATAATAAACTTTATTTTTTATGTTGATAATATTGTTTTAGTGAAATTAATACTTTTTTTAAAGCTTAGAGAAATTTTCAAAGATGAACTCCTTCCACAGCATGATGATCATTTACTTTTACAATTTTTGAGAGGTAAGCAATACATTAACTGACTCTAACATGTTCTCAAGAAATTTTATTGGAGATATTATGTGATTTTCATAAATATTCATCACAAAAATTATCAAGTTTCATTTGTTTAAACTTTACTATTTATTTTAATAAATAAAAAATTAAACATAGGAAGCCCCTATTATTTTCAATAATATTACAAAATATTGAAAAATATTTATAATGCGTCACGTTGTATGCTTTCACATTTGAATTATATAAATACCTTAAGTCGTCGCTGTTAGTTATGAGAGCTCTATAAAAGCAACACACTTGACACTCAATAGTCTGATTATTAAAAAGATCTTAATTTTGATTCTTAATAAAGATTTATTTGTTCAGCTTAATTAAAATAATTGCTTTAAAATATCACACAAAAATGAACATTTAATTTTTTGGATACACTAGGCGGTCTTTATAATAACAA
>JAPMOR010110223.1:17308-28289 GCA_026543865.1 Argiope aurantia
ATACCATACATTATATATTTCCAAAAGCATAACATAGATATTACATTTTCCCTTACATCGATATACATATATATCAAAGAAAATTTAGAAGTTTTTTTTTTTTAAGTTTTATATTTTATTTCCTGAAATTGAACATTATGTTCTCTTCAGATGTATTTTTGAAGTGTTCTAATTTTGTATTTATTCAGATTTTAGTCGATCACTTGCTCCCGCCGGTCTTAGGATACGACAAAGATGGCTGCCCGATTAGATTAGTGCATGTTGGACATCAAGACATAAAAGGTAAAATTGCGTACAATTTTTTGATTATAAATGATTTGCCAATCGACCTGTAATATTTAATTATGAGTTTCTTTTTTATTTAGATATATCTTAAATTTTTATATGATTTCTAATCATTCTGTTCCAACTGGAAAGAATCGCCAATGTGTTATTATTGTCTTTGGCAGCAATGGAATGAATATGAACACGATAATGTTTATATCAATTGATGCAATATATCTAAATCGCATTATGCTTTGTGCATGATGAAAAAATCATGCAAAATGCTGTATTGGACAAATCGAAATTCAAGGACCTTCATATTTGCATGTAGTTATTTCTTAAATAGGAGATCCTCACAAAAAAGTTTTTTAAATCTAAATTAAAATTTTAATTTTAAAATAAATCAGAATTGTAACATTTTTCTCCAATAATTTTGGATTTGAGATTGAAGAAAAATCATTTTTACAAAACTCAAAAATTAATCCTTTAATCTTTTCAGCAGTGAAATTTTTATTTTAGCGTATTTTTTCCCTAATTTTTAAACATTATAAAAATATTTTTAAACATATTTTACGGGGAAATTTTTTATTTATTTCATGCTGAATTTCTGCTCCAAGCATGCATGCTACAACGATACTAAATGCATTTTATGCGTACATGCGATCACTGTTATATAATGGGAGCAAATTTTAACCCTTTACACTCGAGAAAAAATCCGAAAAGTAATGCATAATTATTCACCTAATACAATCCGAAAAATAAGCATATATAATTGTTAAAAGTCGAATTTCCCTGAAAAGTTAATCTACATCATTTTACCATTCTGTAGGCGTTTTTAAGAATTAAAATTGAAAAATAATTAAATAAAATATCAAAATGATGCGCCGTCTTGAATGATGCGTGAGAGGCAAATCCGAGTGCAGAGGGTTAAAAACATAAATGTACAAATCAAATTTAAAAGTTATCATGCCATGAGGTTTCGAAATAAAGGATTCCTTTCAAATTTTTATCTAATAAAAATTTGTAAATATTGTAGCCTAAATTTAATATAATATTTGTCAAAATGTTATAAAATTTTCCCTTATTGATCAATTTTTGCCCTCCGCTATTAATTACTGAAATAATCGAAAGATCTAGATCAATGATGGCAAACTATGGAAGAAAGGTGTAGCGTAGGTTGTGACCACTCCACCAAAGATTTTTAAATAGCATAATTGTCTAAATGGTAATGGCTTAAATTAAAATAAGCATGATATTTTGAATAATAATACCATAAATTAAAATAACTAACATAATAATTTAAAATAATAATGCAATCTAGTCATTCTAGTTCGAACAAGATTAGGAGGAATTTTTAGAAAAACACCCGCAGTTTTAATTATCACTTTAATATTAAAGAAGTTATAAAATAATACATTTTGAATCGTTACTGATATTTATAAATTACTGGTTAATATATTTTTGACTCTCTCCTAGAAAATAGTGTTCGTCTCTGAGGAAGATAATAGAAGTTTAATATGAGTTTTTTTTTTAAATTAGAATTTGAAATTTGTAACAAATTTTGAACTAAATCTTTCAACCGTTTAACTGTTTGTTCCGCTAATTGTTCGCGTGTACTTAAACGCTGTAATTTAAAACATCGAAAAGCTTAATAAATAAATTTTAGATGCTATATTTATAATAAAATTGTATATCTACTTCTGATTTTGTATCCAGTCGTACCTCGGGAAAATGTCTAAAATGCATTTTCAATTCACATAAATATACAATGAAGCCGAACCCAGAACGTACACGTAATGTAATTATACGAAAAATTCAGGAAAATTCCGTCACTAGTATATTTATGGAATTTTTTTAAAACGCAAATGAAGATCTCCGTATTTTCTTCTACAGATTCTCTGTTTATAAATGTTATGTAAACTAATTTTGGGTTTGATTTATTTACCGATTGTGTGATAATATAAGGTAGTATTCTGTTTTTATGTGAGAAATATGGAATTGCAGCAATCTTCTTTATGTACGTGTGTGCGAGCACTAACTATTCATTATTTTCATTGTTGTGGACCATAAAAGATCGGTCAAACATATTTTTAAAAATTTGTTTGAACTACTAATCAGATTTTATTCTAAGGTGAATATTTAATATCTCTTGAAAAAAATTCTGTTCGTACTGTTATATTTTTGTGATGACATATTGTATTGAAATACCTTACGGGTGTTTTCATCCAGTTGGTAATTTTTAATTATTTTTTATTTAATTTGACTTATTTCATGTTTCTACAGATGGAATTTTGTAAACAATCTCTCTTTTTTCCTTTTAACCAGTTTTGATATATTGTCCATTTTTGTATTCTGAATCACATTACTCTATTATAATATTTTCAAATCTTAATTCATAATTTATTTAAAAGTGGCGCCACCTGGAAGTGAATTTGAAACAAAAATATTGATTTCTTGACTTTATAATGCTGGCAATAATGAATTCAAAATAAGGAATAAATATTTGATATAAAATTAAAGTTAAGCCTAAATAATTGGCAAAAATAGAAAATTCTTTTAAAGTATACAAATAAAATGTACAACTGACTTTGTCTAATTGACAAGTAATCAAATAATTTGGAAAGCAATTTCCATATATTTATTAGTTGTTAAAAATTAATTAAATTTTATATATTTTTTCCTCAAAGAAAGCGTAAAATGTTAATATATCTTTGAATATTGTTTATAAGAACTCATTCTAGCAATCTAAAATGGCATGTTAAATTATATATTTAAGAGAGCTTTTACGTTTTGACGTCATCCCTTATCGATTTCTTATGGCTCACGACAATATGCTATAATTATCGTCAATCATGAGCAACTCAGCGGGCAATTACTGTTACAAGGATAATTGCCTTTTATTAATATTTATTGCCAAACTATAGAAGAAAACAGCTTTTCATTTCTTTAAAAAGATCGCGAATAGACGAAAGCACATTTTTTCTTGGTATTTAAATGATGCATTATGGAAAAGCCTTTTGGAAAACTAGCTCTATTGTTTAAACGTGTAAAGCAAATATGCATAACCGATTCTTTAATTTAGTGCCTTTAAATTGTATAAAATTATAAGATATTCGATTTGCTACAGATGTTTTTTAAAATTCATTTTTCCCTCCAGGCATGAAGCATATATAAGTAACTCTAAATTAGTAAGCGTTACTGAATTAATTGTGAAAAATATGTTCAAAATTTATTTAAAAATTTAAATATTTAACTAAATTGAAGTATTAGGCCATGAACTAATCAATCACTAATCAAGTCGCACAGATTTTTATTTTATAGGAGAGTTCATAACCCTTAGATATTCCATCAAAGCTCACCCTTCCCCCTCCATCGCACTTCATTTTCGAACCTTTGTATTGATTCCGCCAAATTTATTTTTTGGAAATTCTGATGACCTCTAAAAACGATTAATAATCAATGATCCCCTTTCCATTTTCAAAAGATATTCTGAAATAAAATTTTGGCAAACCATCTGCTCAAAACTAGACAAATTTTGCCGATAAATATTGCAATTATGAAAACCTGGCTAATTAATCAGGATTCACTTTATTTATTATGCATATTTAATTCTAAATAGAATTTTCTTGTGGTAATGTAGCAAATTAAAAATGTGTAATGTTGAGTGTTATGATTGAATTATTAAGATCATAACGCGGATTAGATTAACGGGGAGATAACAAATAAATCTGCCTGTTGAATAATTTAAAAAAAACTACTTAAAATTATTTCAATTATTAATAAATTAAAGTTAGTTTACATAAAAAATGCAAAAAATAATTATATACATTTTAACAGTTAAAATAAATTCGATTTTATGTTGTAAAAATCAGAGCAATAAAATTGATAATCATTTTGTGTAATATGTAGGATATCTTCAGTTTACAGGAAGTCGCTGAACCGAAATTGAAGAATTACTTAGGGATCGGTTTAAGTTTTTGCTCTTGCATAGCGACAGTCTTGTGAACCCGCGCAATTGAGAGATTAAAGTATTCTTAAGTTTGAATTTATGTCGGTAAGAAATAATTTTATGAATGTGTTAAAATGAAATTATTACATAAATAAATATATATAGTTAATGACTTTTCCATAGTTTACAGTTTTGATTGAATCAAGATGTTTAGTTTTAATTTTAAATAATATTATTTTAGGTCTTCTGTGTTGTGTCCGTCGTCCGGAAATTCGAAAATGTATAACATGGTTTTTAGACTCGGACAAAGAAGAGATGCGAAAACGAAGCCGAGAGGTAATTTTGACAAAGCAGCTTTTTTTTTCCGAATATATTTTTTACATTTACAGGAAGTAAAATTTGTAATCGATTTTTGACTTTAGATATGCAAAAATTTTTTAATTTTATATATTTTTATATTTGTTTCTGATTTTATACTATTACAATATTTTCCGAATTTAAATATCAATTTGTCAATTCATTTAATTAAAGTTCTATTCCCACGAGTGGCGCCATCTCTTAATGAATTATAGAAAAAATTAATTTCACAATTCTTTGATGTATAAAACGGTGAATTATAAATTTAAAACTAAACAGCAGACAACAATTAACATTTTTTAAAAATTCTACTTGAATACATACACTACTTATATATGTTTAAAATATCTAATAAATTTATTTTTGATAATTCAGAATGAAAATTGCATCCATTATAAAAATACCAACATCTTACATTCTACCATCGTAAATACAAATATTAAAAAGACTTAAAATTCCATAATTTTTATTACATTTTCGCATAAGAAATATACAAAAAGAAAATAGTATAATTGTCGAAAAATCGAACTTGAGATTTTCATGTATCTCTAAGTTTCATAGCTTGAAATTTAAAAACGCATTTTGGAATTGCATCTGTTTGTTTATGAAAACGATAGCTCAAAGATGCTTTGGTAATATTTGTGTTCTCCACTTTAGTATGTGATTCAAATGAAATCTGTTTTTCCAGTTGTCCGAATATAAGTTAATTAAATAACTACAAAACGAAAAGGGCTAGATGGATAAAGTTTGGTACATGGATTTAACATCTATAGATTATCGCATTTATTAGAAAGCATGCGAGAACGTTTCAGGAGATTTCTCTAGCTGGTTTTAATCCTATACAAAAATGGATTCTTATTTTACATGTATCTTAATTTTTTGCACTATGTAAGTTCACTTGATTACAATTCTGATATAGTGATACGGCACAACATTTGATAAATTTTAACATTTATGATAAACCAAGTATTGAATATTTGAGAGAGCACATTGTGGTTAGTCCTATGGTTAGACACACAAAAGACTATAAATTTTTAACGCATATAAATTTCTAAAAGTCATTTAAATGTGTAATTATAGTGAAAATGTAAAGTAGAAAGCCCTTTCCTTTTTTTTAAATAAAATTCTTAAATTATAAAGAAGCAACATAAAAAAATAGATACAAAATCTGTGTTTTAAAATGATTTTTAGCAAATCAAATTAATTTATAAAAAATATCAAGTCTCATTTAAGTTGATTTTGACATATTCCATAAGCTCCTAGAGATCCTAAGAATTTTTATCATTATGTTTTTAATCAGTAAAAGATTTGAGTTTCAAAAAAATAAAATTTCTAAAAATTAATTTTTAAAAAGAAAAAATAAAATAAAAATTTTTAATTGTATATTAAATTCTAATAATAATTCTATTTCTGTGTTTTTTATAATCAAATAATTCATTTGCAATTTTTATTGTCATTTTTTTTAGACTGGAATTCATGTCGAAAAAAGGACTTTTATATTTGATTTAGATGGCCTAAGCCTTAAACAAATTTATCGAAGAGATGGTAACTTTTTCATATTGCTTTCTACCTTTCTTTTCATTAAATTGCTTTAAGTGTTTCAAAATAATATATAATTTTAAATTGTGATTTTTTTATTTTTTTTATTTAAAGAGATGCTTTAAGGCAAATTTAATTTGCAAATGGTATGAATGTTAAGAAAAATGAAATTGGCCTGTAACAACACAAACATTAGCATCTCATTTAAGATAAACATAACGAATTATAATGCATATGCCAACAATGCATTATTAAAGTACAATATTAAATACATTTTTCAGATATATTTTATAAATAAAGCACCTTTATTGTATTAAATATATTTAGAAAAGAAAATTTATATAACATTTTTTTTAAAATCTGGTATACATATCCATTAAATAAATTCATTAAATGTATTTAAAATCTAAATTAAAAAATATTTATTCTATTAAGACTAATAAATAAAATTTTAATTTAAATATGAAAATTTTTAATTCTTTTGAGATTATGATTTAGAATTAACTGTTTAGAGTTACAATTATGTGTTATATTAATATTTAATATAACGCATAATTATATATTTAATCAGTTATGTGTTATATTTTTATAATAATAATGAAATGAATTTTTTCGATTTGATCTTTGATCCTCGAGAGAAATGAAAAATTATTAAATTTCCTTTTCAAATCTTTTTTTTATTTTCAAAAGTCTTTATTTTGAAACAAAAAATTTAATAATCTGTAATACATAATAATACATAACGTATTGATAACTATATGATAAATTGCAATAAAATTTGATATATTTCATACTATAAATATTATTTTTTAAAAAGAATATTAAGATATTTATTGGTCTTTTGAATAAATAAAATTTCTGAAAAGCTAAACGAAACTTAATATAGTCATTGCAAACATTCCAATTCATGTTTATGGTATTTTTTAAATGTAATGGACAATTAAATAATTTAAATTCGAAAATAATTCGAACAATTGTTGAATGACATGTGTATAATTTTTAAGCTGCATGAATGTTTTCTAATACTTTTAAATTTATAAACATTCTGCATTTTCACATGATTAAATTTTAAGCAAAGACAAATATTGGCTATATGAAATATTAATCCTGGTTAAATTTTAGAATACATTTTTTTAAAATTAACTTTTAGCAAAGTAAGTACTAGGAATTCAAGATGAGTAAAGTCTTCATTAAGCACGAATTGAAAGTTATTTTTTGTAAATTAATATTATCTCTATATTTAGAAAAAATTCAATAATCCGTTAAAATGATTTTTTCTTAAATATTTTTGTTTTCAAAAATTCGATTAAGCTTATATACATTCTTGGTAAAAATTGTGAATAGAGGAATAATTTTTTTCTTTATATTGCATAAATTATTTAAATGGTATTTTGTTTTATTTTTCAGTGTATGAACTGGCCATCTCATTCATAAAACTGTACGAATATAATTATCCAGAAAACCTCAAGATAGCTTTTATCATTAACAGTACGTTCACTTTGTATATTCTATTTAAACATATTTCTTACTATTGCAAGCATTGAAACGAGTTTCACTCAAAAGCAAAATAACTGAAAGTTTATACTCTGACTAATTAAATGCATTTTTTAAGTACTTATTAAGCATGTCATATTACATTTTTCTTCTATCTTAAATCCGGAAATAGTGCATATATTAATAAAAACAATTATTGGACAATTTAAAATAATTGAAAGCCGCTGTTTTGTTATCATGCATAGTGTATTCTGTAATATTAAATATAACAGATTAATTTGTATGTATGCAATTTTTCAAATAGTATTATATTCTTTTTTTGCTTAAGATAATTTTAAGAAGAATAATCAAAACTTAATAAATAAAAATTACTGCTATATAATACTTTCATGTACTCGAAGTAAAAAGAAAATGCTATAAGCGTCAAACAATTCGAACTCAAAATCTCTACTTGTCAGTTATTCTTGAGGCTGAAAAAGTCATTTTTTGTTTTGTGATTGCATTTGTCTGTCTGTCAACAAAACTCATAAATATTTTGCATTAGATTGATAAAACTAGGTATATAGACTTAACCAAATATGTTGATTTCTATCGAAATGTGAACAAATTTATTCCGAATAATAACTAGCTGGCTGTTTCAATTTACATTGATGAATACGATAGCTTAAAGATTATTTAAGTTAAACGGATGATATTTAGTACATGGTCCTACTCCAAATTTCGAAATTCCCTCAGAAGTTTGAGTGAAACCTGTTAAAGAGTCATCAGATTTCATTTAACAGATTTAGGTAAGAGTGTTAAAGAGTTAAGTCGTTATTTATTCCATTCAATCATTCAATTCAATGCTTATATAACATAAAATTTGTGAAATTGCTTCGTAATATTTGAATGGCATATTTCCCAGAATGTATATATTTATTGGCTTTGACTCTTTCATATTGTAATACGTGATCTATACACGTAGTCCATTCGAACCGTAACCAAATAACTAATTTTTAAATCATTAGTGAACAGGTTTCTTTAAATTGGAAAAATGACCAGAATGACTTTAATAGTGCCACTTTATGTTATTTGAGCTAATGAAATTTTCTTTTGAAAAACCTGCGAAATCTGTTTTGTTATCTAACCCATTGTCTTATTAGTCATATTTGATAAAATATATTTGAGATATTAACATCTTACACACAGTTTCCGTTTTCCGTCTCTTTAATTGGCCAAATTATGAAGCTTTGAATATCATTGTTTCAAATGGTTTTAAACAATATCAATGGAATTACACGAATCAAGTCACGACGCTTACTCCAGGAAGCCGTTAACTTGTCGAAAATAATGAAACTGAAAGCTTTAGAACTCGGTCTAATTTAATCAAAGAAAAACCATTTTTTTATTTAAAAAATTCTTAGTGTGACTTGATTATTTAATTTGATCAAATAAAAAGAATTTTTGAATCGTATAAAATTTTAATAGATGTAATGTCTATAATGCCACATTTCGTTGTCTACAGACTTAATGTCTATAATTTTAATAGACATTTTTTATATAAAATTTTGCTAAACATACAAGTGATTTTTCCAAATAAAAGTGCACGCTTTTTTTTAACGTTTAGAAATTAGGTACTGTGGTTGGATTAGCGAAGACACTTTGTATATGTTCTTATTGGCTATTTTACAATTTTGGTTTATTTTCAAATGTTTTGATTTATATTTCATTTTATGTTGTTGTTGTTGTTTTCCAACGTAAAGTATCTTTCTTTACAGCACCATCTTTTTTCTATTATCTGTTCAATATGATTAAAGCCTTGCTTTCAGAAGATACAGTCGATAAATTGAAAATATACGGATACAGTAAGTATTACTAGCTTAATCTAGTCATTACATATTCATTTATTCTAATTAGTTCTTTTATGTTATATTAATAACTAACACGAAAAAACCATATTTTTTAAAATTTAGACATGGGGAATTCAAATAAAATTTATTGAAACCGAATTTTTTAAAATATATATATTTTTTTTACTTAACGGAGCTACTTAGTAGAACGTTTTTATTTCAATTATTTCCACTTTTTTGATTCTGAGATCTATTAGTTTTAAAAATCATTACTAGATTCCGTTGTAGATATTCAATCAAAATTTAATTTTGTTAATGATTAAGTGCTAATTATTGTGCTAATGATTAAATGAAAATGGCGTATTATCATCGCAAACACGCATATGAAGAGAATTTCAGACTTCTAGTACATTAGGAAATGAGTGGAAATCCGATTACAAAATTATCTTTACATTAATGAAAGGAATGAAGTAAAGGTTTGGTAAATGGTAAAAAAGATAAGCAAAGGTTTTAAAATATAAATTATCAACGTTAGATAATTCGTGTAAGTTAATCCCTTTTATTTCCTCTTAATATTTTCAATATAAATTTCTGATTAAAAAAACGCAGTTGTTCGAATATTGAGGGTATACAAATGATTCTTGTGTCATCCACAAAAACAATTCATCATTTCTCCCTCATTATAATATTGATATAAAATGTAATACTTCTTATAGAGCATTACATAAAGTAAATAGGGTAAATTATAAAGCTACAGTTTTTAATTTTAAAAAGTCAAAATTTGTCATAAATGTAAATTTTTAAAATAAGAAGCAACTCACTTTTATTATCCAATTATTGTGAATTTTATGTTAAATTTTATTATCAATGAACAAAAGCCAGCATTTTATAAAATTCCTAAGAATTTTATATATATCCTAAAATTTGTCGGCATTAAACATTTCAGGCTTTCTATAGAGTGTTAAATGTCAAACGCGCAGAGTATGAAATCCTTTCTATTCATAATAGGCAAAGTATGAAGGAATATTCAAAAAACATGTATGGGCTTATATTCGATGATAGATTAAATCAGCATGAGGATAACATGTTTACCAAAGAGATTTCTGTTTCTTCTATATGTTGAGCTCTATATGTGTTTAAAGGAAACCTATGATGCTCATGAAAATACAAAATGTCGTCAGAAATATAACTTCTGTGAAAATGATTCTTTGTGCACCCTTTGTTTCTAAATTAATAAACTTATTTTGTTCCAAAACTAATAATAGTATTATCAAAACTTATCTTTCATATTTTGATGAAGTAACATTTTTCATTCTAGAGTTTCGCAAGTCAGGCAAATACACATAGTGCCTGAGGAAATTAATATAATTCTATAATAGAGGGTTGGCGATCCTTTATGGATCAAAGGGCCATTTTTTCTAAAGAAATGTCTAATGAGGTATAGACGTGCCGTCAAATAATTTTGGCCTGCTATTTTTGGAAAGATAATAAAACTAGCTACTAACAACTCAAAATTCTTTATTTACTAAGAAAAAATACATTTTGCACT
>JAPMOR010110223.1:36826-58636 GCA_026543865.1 Argiope aurantia
CTCTCTTGGCGAGTTATTTCGCAAGAGTTCGTACACTGATTGTAATTTACACGGGTAGAATTTTAACGCACCATGAGGGGACATAATACCGATGTCCTTTGGTATACCTATCTGTTATGCCCCTTCTTATTCGTCAACTAATTGCTCTCGTCTTCTGCCCCTTTAAAATGTCCAATTGCGAAGCTAAACTGAAGTACAGATTTCTGACAACATTGTAAAAGCGATTATACAAACTTTTCATTTCTTCTAAAGATCATAAAAAAACAGCAATCTGACTGAAGAGATTGGATCTAGCCTTATCTTGTATATTAGCGGAGTATCAGTCCTCGGCAGAGGGTTATCACCATTAATGATGACAATAGTGAAAGCCTGTTTTTTAATTGGTTATTTATTTAGGCTCCATGAGGTTCCGAGATCTTGAGTCGGTGAATTCTTTTTTTCAAAGTGAATAAGTGTCTTACTTATTGTGTTAAAAGAATTTTATTTATAAGACTGGTTATTCTTTCAGTTGAAATTATTCATTATTTATTTAATGTGTTTTCTTTATTTAGTATGAAATTTATAAATTTTTTCAGATGTACAAATATGATGAAATTTGCAACACCATTATGGTAAACATCATATGTATAAAATCTGTAATTTCAGGGCTAATTTTTGTTCCAAAAAACTTATTTTTATAATGTTAAATTCTCAAAATTCCTAAAGGGTATACTTTCTAATAAGAACCAAATTAATAAATCTATGAGTATCAATTAAATCTCAAGTCTTGGAGGAAATTATTTCTTTCTTACACTTATTCTAAATTTTATAATAAATAGTTTATTAAAATTTCCTCTCTTATGCGTCATTTTAAAATGCAAAAAGTTTTTTATATCGAATTCTGTTACGAAAGGGTGTCAAAAACTTTCCGAGACTACTTCTGTAACATATCAACTTATAGCAATCCGAAGCTGTACTTACAATCACAAAACCACTGACATACATAAGACCACATGCCAAAAAACATCCTATTGTGTATATCTGTAGTTATACGGCTAGTACTTTTGTGAACATAAACAAACAAAGAACGTAAAATCCTTGAATGTAACTCTAGAAATCCTTTAAGGATACGTGACACATGATATAAAAAGTTTAGGGTGATGCTTCAATGATTCATGGCACTCGTGCTTTAGGAACAAAAAGAACAACACTGGAAGACGACGAGACATCTCCCCCGGAAATCTTAAGCTAAGAAAGTACTAAGCCCGCTTCGAGAAGTAGGCTTCAAGGCCGTGCTCAAGAAGTAGTAAGAAAGTTAGAAATCTTGCTGGATTGTACTTTGAAATCGACATTATGTGTACGTAGATAAAGTAGTTTAATGACAAGTCTTGAAACTTTTTGATATTCCTCGTCTTGAAACTAGTCTTGAAACTTATTGATATTCCTCGTATCATTGACATAGCAAACACAAAGTCACTATGATCCTCATTATGTTTTTCTTTATGCAGGTTGTAGCGTTCGGTTCGAATCCAGTTTCAATCAAGTTTGTTGCCAGTCTTTTGTTTTATATAACCGATCTTCAAGTCTTGCTTATCCTTCATACATAAATATCCAACATGTAATTGGAACCATTTGTATTTATCATATGTGAATATACACTGGTGTGCAAAATGTAAGAAACAGGTATGTTTTTTGCCATAACTTCACGAGAAATCATCTGAGAGACATGAAATTCAGAAATGAGATACAGCATTTTGTTCTGAAAGAATGACGAAAGCATAGTTGCGCAGAAATGAATACAATGCACATAGTATGGAATCAAACAAAAAAAGGCTTTATTGAACTCATAGTATCGTTACACATGATTGTCTGTCCAAGAGGAAGAACAGCAAGTAGATGTTCCTTAGTATGGGATATGCCCTCCCCTTACTGCAATGGTTGCTTCGCACCGTCTCCCCATACTCAATACCAGATTGTCCAACAGTTCTTGAGGTAAGAGTGCCCATTCCTCAATCAGCATCTATTTAAGTTGTCGGATGTTCCCAGGAGGATGTAATCGTGCCGCAAGGCGTCTCCCCAAAGCATCCCACACATGTTCTATCGGATTTAAATCAGGGGAGCACGCCGGCCAATCCATTCGAGTGATATCTTCACTTTCCAGGAGCTCCTCAACAACGTGAGTCCTGTGTGACCGTGCATTGTCATTCATAAAAACGAAGCCTGATCCAATGGCACCTCGGAACAGACGCACATGGGTAAGGATCACCTCCTGACAATAGCGATCTCCAGTTACAGAACCTCTGTCGAAAACGTGGAGCTCAGTCCGCCCGTTCATCATAATGCCTCCCCAGATGACAACTCCAGGACCACCTAAACGGTCTCTTTCCGTGATGTTACAAGCGATTCCCAACGCCAGTTGATTTGGAGAGAGGTTGGGACACGGTTACATCCCATTAAGTTTTGCACACCAGTGTATATATTAGCTATTGTGTTAATTTTTCAGCGTATCATTTCCTCATTTTTAAAATAAGAATTGCATCTTCGTGTACTACTATTATATTATCGAATAATGTCGAAGAATATTCTAACAGATAAACCTCATCGAACAAAAGGAATGAACTGTTTCATTCCTGCTTCTCCTTTTAAAACAGCGGAAATTTAATCTGCTTCCTTTGCTCCAATGTTATTACTCCACTGACCACCTTCCTGCTTTCTTCAAATTTTATGTTCGAAATCAATAGATTTAGCATGTATCTGCGCTTGAAAGAGGAAAAAATGTCGAATATTTAGAAAGAGAAATGCACAAACAAAGAATATCTTATATGCTGCATGATTTTCTCATGATTCTTTTTTTCACAAAAAAAGGAATACCTTCATCTTTAATTTCGAATTTATTTGATAATTTTCTATTTTTTTCTTATCTTTTACAAAGAGAATTATAAAAACCTTAACGGCAACTTTGTTATATGGTTCCTTATTTACATTATTCCTTACCACATTTTTTATAAATATCTTTGATTTAGAATTATACTAATTCTATTTTTATCTTCAATATTATACAGAAGTTAAAAAAAAAAGTTACGTATATTTGTCCCAAACTAGGAGCAACTTTATTACAACAACTTAGTTACATACATGTTCAAAAACTAATTTTTGTACTCACATTAAAAAGCAGTAAAGGGAAATCAATGCAAATAAATGAAGCAACACTTCAGTAAGCAGTTTCCCCCCCTCAGAAGCAACTCAGTTGCATGTTCTTTACTTCGAAGACTTTCGCTTGCAGTACGCTTCTGTTTCTTTGTAGATATCGATGACCCTTACTCTTTATAATATGAAAAGGTAGTAAGATAATAATACAAAAAGAAGGTGATAGAAAGTTTTGTACTAAATTACTTTTCCTTTCCATATCTCTGGCTTTCCAGCTAATCGTGATTGCGATATAAAAGACATGCTTAAAATAAGCAAAAGCATCATTTTTTTTTCCCCTGTCGCCTTATGGCTTCCCAACATCGATTATTACAAAATGCTCTACAATATTTCTATGGTATCTTCACAATATTGTACAGCATTCAAAATAATGAGAAATAATGTTGAGATATCGGGTAACGTCCTTCATAATATGGATGGGTTAGTTGAGTTGATACTCATTTTATTATTTTCTTCCAGTTCACGTAAATCAGGCAACTTTTAGAAGTTGCTAAAGACCATATCCACTTCGAGAAATGAATTATTACAGAGACAAAAAAAAAGCAGATGTTTTACTATGCATTACACATTTGCGAATGTAAAAGTTAGATATAAATTTATAGTTATAAAGCTTATATTGATAATCACAATCACAAACTGACTATTCCGACCCTCCGGAAGGCACACGGAAAAGCTTGAATTACCGGACTGCCCCAACTGCAACAATAGTACGAATAGCGCTTAAGTCCCAAAGGTCATTACCGACCACGTTACAACCCTTGCCTAAGGAAACGTCTCATCATCGATGGGAGGAGCCAGACCCCCACACCTTTTCGACACCCACAGGGGTATTAAGAACCAATCAATATGCCGGAAGCTTCTCCTCCTCAATTACGATATGCCCCCCCCCCTCGTGGGACAGCTTATATTGATAAGAATGCACTTGTTTTGAGCAATAAAATTTAGACCATTTTAATTAAAATTAATATACTCTTAATTTAAAAGTAAATATTAATTTTGGCAAAGCCATTTTTCGGTTGAAAGTATTACTTTTCCGTCTAATTACGAAGGTGAGTGAAACATCATGATTGAAATTGTTTGAACGAATGATTGGAAAGCATATTTACAATACTTCAGTAAAACGTCAAACATATTTAATAATATTTAAATAGTTATTTTTACCAAAAGGAATAAATGGTTTTTAATTTCAAGGAATTTTAGAATTTTTTCCAATGCTTCCACGCTTGAATTTCCGCTCATCAAACTGTCTGTAACGTTATTTTTTTAATTGTTTGTAGCTGAGGTTTTTTTTTTGTGTGTGTGTGTGTGTGGTTTTTAGATGTTGATATTTGCTAATATTTTGTTGTTTTATGGTCTTAATAGTGTATCTAATATTTATATACAACGCCAATGTAATATGCAGTAAAGTAATAAGGAATGCCATTAAAAATGTACAGAAACCACAATTTATTGACAAAGAATAAAAATGCAGCAATATTTTTATCTAACTATAATACACTTAATATAAGCTATAACTTATAAGCATCCACTTCTTTAAGAAAAAATGCATTATCTACTCAACATGAAACATGCCATTGTTCACCACATCTTCTTTCGAATTCGATCCCACCAATCACTGTAAATCTTTTTCAACGATGAAATTCGAATGAACCACTTGACTCTAAAAACTGCAAGACGAACTCAATCTTTTGAACTAAAATTGATGTTATACACCACTACCTCGGGCCTGATGGCTACCCGGTATTTTTGTACCAAAATTCCTAGGGTAATGATAAATACATGATAATTACATTTATTTCTTTGTAGGTTGTTGTTGAGTTTTCGTCGTAAGTTCTGATACCTTCTTGTTATTCATTTCTCCTTCCCCTGGTTGTTCGATGACGATCTTCATCAATATCTCCTTGGCACTCATCCAACTGTAGGTATTGTCCAATTGGAGAACGACTGAAATGAAAGCAAATTATAGTTTGAGAAGAAAGATAATATACCTCTTTCTATTCATAAATAATGCAAAAGAATTTTCTCCAAGAAGTTTTTTTAATCAATTAAATAATTTGTTCGTTACAATATTTCTTATTCTTTCCATAAATGGTAATGTTTATACAATTTTTGAGATTAAATTAAATTAACAAAAATTGTATTATTTTATATGCCTTCTTTATTCGTTCTGTTCTAAGTAATCATTAAGGTATCATCTTCTTTTTTTTTACATTATATTGGGTTGTTCGAAAAATAATTTTTTTTTTTTGTGTGTGTGTGTGTGTGTGTGTGTGTGTGGAAATGAAAGACAGTTTTCGTATAATAAACAAATACTTTATTAAATTATATGTTGGCCGTTCTGGCCCTACACCTTTTGCCATCTTTCTGGTAGACGCTCATAAAATTTTTGGTCTTTGCTGCCAAAAAACTGATCGAGGTGGTTTTTGACCTCCTCATTTGAGGTGAAGGTTTTACCGTCTAAAAAATTTAGCGAACCAGTTCTGGCACTGGCGTACTGTCAACACACCTTCTCCATACACATCGGTCCATTTCTTTCTGGCTTGAACAGCATTTTTACCCTTTCTGTAGTAAAACAGTAAGATATGTCGAAAATGCTGCTTATCGCTCTCCATATTTAAAAGGGCACCAACCAAAAACTACTGCGTATAATTAATTGGAATTTTTCACACACAAGCCTTGCTATATGAGCTCTCAAAGCATATAAAAATTATACGGCTTAAATGTGAAGTTGGGTGCAAAAAAATACAATTAAATCCTCTGTCGGGAAAAAACGAAATTACTTTCCAAACAACCCAATACATGGCTTGTTTGGCATAAGATATATGCAGATTATTTTATAAAACTTTTATAAATTGAGTACATTTGAAATCTTTAACGTTATTAATAATTTGATTCCTAAGAAAGTTTGAGTCTAGTACTAGAAAGAAAGAATTTCTCTTTCAAAAATAAGAAAGATTTTCTACTCCTTCAAAAATACAACGATAGTTGCATTCTTGAAGAATTGATATATAAAAGGGGAATCCACTTATTGATAATCCATTAGGCAAATGCATACTCGGACCATTCTTTGAAAGTTATCGGAAAACTTCTCTGTCCCCCAAATTCATCTGAGAGAGCGTCTCTAACGAATAAAGCATGCACCATGGGTTTTTAATCAATCGCACTTAATGAAGGAGTGGGTGCTAAATTCATCGCGACATACAGCGCCTGTCTTGGAAGCTCACCATAGTTTCGTGGAACAGACTTATGGGACTATTCAGAATTGATAAAGTATTAATATATTTTTTTCTGTTATTTTCTTTTTGACATTAAGGGTCTAATCACCCTATTTAAAATAAAATGTTTTTAAGGCAATTAATTTTAGTGAATTATCAACTTTCAGGACTGCTATTCCAGAATATATTCTGTGCAACATTATATATTGATAACTTCTACAAAAATAATTTTTCTCTTTTATACTTTCAGAGCAGATTAAAAACTACCTTCTTAAAATTTGAGTAATAATTTCGACTAAAGGAATTGGTCCAAGTTTCGTAATATTGCTTAAGAAAGAAAAAAACATTTAAAGATTCTACAAATTTCCCGTGACAAAGTGAGCGTGCTAAAATCATATCTTAAATTTCATTACTTATTTAAATACCAACTTGAATAAAACTGTCTTCTCAAGCAAATTTGTAGAAATTTAGCCCATTTAAAATTACTATTCTACATTTTCTGAATGTAATCGAAATCTTTCTGAACACTAACAATTTTCTTTGCGATTCGAAATGATTTATAAATAAAATCTTGATATGGAATCGCTAATAATTAAAAATTTACACTCACCAGATCCACTGAACCAGGAAACTGTTTCTCCTATTTCTGGGCATAAATGACATTGCAGACGAATTGGTGGCGTTATGGGTTCCATTTTTGACACGTCTTCGTCCCTCTTTTTCTTTTGCTTTCCCTCGGTGTGAGCTTCTTCCCTGCCTTCGGTGGTGTCTAAGTATACGCTAATGCCGATATCGTTGTCTTTAGACTGCAAATACCAAACGGTAAATATTAGCTATTTCTAGTAAATTCAGTAAAATAGAAAGGAGATGATTTTGATATTTAATTTTCGCAAGTAAATTTCATTAGTCAAAAATCAGATCTCCTGAAAATTTTTATTTCTGTTGATTGATTGGTTTGTTTGATTCGTTCGACAATGAGATTACTTAGTAAGTGGTTGTGATTAGATAATTAAAGGTATAACTCATATTAATAAATGGGGAGAATAACATTATTAATAAATCGATAAAAAAGAAAAGAAAAAAATACAGATTTTACATGAATGTTTTTAGGCAAAATCGTTCCAGTGTCAAGTAGGTATGGCAAAGTTATGATGAAGATTTAGACATGAAGAAGATGACGAGGTCTCTTGATGTTTCTTAGTAGTATAGGGTGATATATTCTATTTCTTTTATTGTGATAGTATCCCGTATATTAATATTTTCAAAAACTCTTGCAGGATTTTCACAAAAGAAAAACTATCAACAATAATATTAATACGTATTATATATAGATTAACGGGTAAGTAAAATGTGTTAACAGAGGTTGAATTAACGATATAAAATCTAAAATTTAAAAAATTGATATATTTTAGTGAGGGTGGTGAAATTAAAAAAAAAGAAATTTCTAAATCCTTTTTAAAATTTTAATTATAACTGAAAATTTTGTCTAATGTGAAAATTCTGCCTATTGTTAAAAGTTTTTGACATCTTAAAATCCGGCTGCAAGACCTTGTTTGACGACATAAATTATACAAAGCAATCAATAAATATCCTTCCCTATTTCGAGGTTTCTATAGTTAAAACTTATGGATGAAGCAAAACTGAATTTTACATGTAAACGTTGAAAAGAATAGAGAAATAAATTCGATAAAGAAAATTCTGAAAATTTGATAGCGCAAAATCTTGTATTCAGAGAATCTTAGTACCAACAGCGAATTTCAACTAAGCAACTGCCTAGAGCCGCTAGGCTGAAAAGTGGCTGCAAACAGGTCGATGAAAAAACTTGAGTTTTCTAATTGCCGAATGTATAAATTAGTAAAAAAATATGAATGCTATTAATTATAAACTATTAAAATATTAGGAACATTTTATCACGTATAAATTGTCAGATTCTTATTTGTTTCACTATGCTCAATTAGACATTAGAATATCTATTAAAAATGAGCATCTTCAATAATATTTTGTACAAATATTGATTCCAGGAATCGTGATAGATAAATAAAGGCATATTCATAAAGTTTGCAAAATATGAAAATACTCTGAAAGTGAAACTACATGTTATATTTTGCATTTACTTTTTAGAAAAATAATGTTTCATATTTCTTTTATTTGCAATAATATTTAACTTCTTCTTTAATTTGAGCTTTTGTCTATGTGGTGGCAACTCGATTATAAAAGCTAACTTTTTTCCATGCGCACGTAATGTTCTCCTGCAGGTTAAATTTTATTTTTATTTTCTGCGAACTAAATTGCTGATAAATATGGTTAAATAATTTTTTTTTAAAAAATCATTAAAATAGAAATTTAATTTATTGGCTAAAACATTAGTGTCATTAAAGAAATAAGTCTTTGATCTTCAATATTGTTATATTTACATTTGAAATTCGAAATTTTAAGTGAATGGCAATGTTGTTACAATTTTTTTTTAGTTTAGCGAAAGTGGCAACGCTGTTGTAATATTCCATAAATAAAAAATATGTCGATTTAAAAAAAATAGGGTTGTTAGTTTCTTGTTTTTGTTAAGAATCTTTGTCTAGAATCTGGGATTCAAATAAAGTGAGTGACATTAACAATCAGAGAAAACAAAACATAAACTTTATTTTGTGATAGTTAACGTACGAGGTTTTTTTTTGTGTCTGTTTAATAAAAGACGTTTTCGATTGTACGTAAAACTACATGAGTAATCTTATTAAAGAAAAGAGGTCTCGTAATAAAATGCTGCTTGGGGCCGTGAAGTATTTAAATCCGCATTTGGTTGGTACCCTACGAATGCTGCACACATACAGAAGCTCGTAATCATTGACCCTTTTACGATTTTCGAAAGCATCAAAATCTTTCTTACAGGCAATTTTTTTTAACCTTTTTGGAGTCATTTCTCATGACCTCTACAATGTGCATATGGAATTTGGATTCATCTTACGCATTAGTTTTAGTTGAAAATGCCTACAAAAAAAGGAAAATTATTTTATGGTCATCTCGTACTTCCTGAAAACTTGAAATATTAGTAGCTTCAAGCAGCCTTCTCCCTGATAGTAAAATTTTTAATTTTTAAATAACGACATGTTTTCGCTTCTAACAACAAGAAACATATTACTTAAATCATTTCCATTTGGCCTTAATCGTCCATACTGCTTCTTAGTTGTTTAGTTGTTTGCTAACTATTTATCAAATTGGATTTTGAGGTCAAAATGTATTTTTTTTTCAAAATAAAAATAAAAATGAGACTTATTATTATAAAGTAGTAATTTATAAAAGTATAAACTCACTTTTGTAGAAACACGAAAACATAACATTATTATCTCTTCATTAAAAGTTAAAACTTTAAATAAAATAAAGTTATAATGTTTTAATTTCATATGATACTTCAACTATATTAAATAATTGATTTTAAATACAATTACTAAATAAAATTTATCTCTAAATAAAAAAATTTTAATTACCATCATTAGGTAATATGTATATCATTGTAAATTGCAATAGCAGGATAAATGAATAAAACATTTAAGCGTTAGGAAATTTCTGTAAAATTTTTGCTGACTTGTTTGTTTAAGTAATCGACTTATTGCTTGCAATATTCAAGCTGTTTTCTATTCTAGAAATTGTGAATTTATGATGCGTTTTCAAAAGCAGAAAAAAAGTCCTTATTTAGATATTTTACAGCATTCATGATTAAAGAGGTAACGATGTTTATCTTGGATGAATTAAAATGTTGATGAAAAATCTTTACCATGGCATTGAGATCGTACATTCTGGTAACAAAGCTTTTCTTTATAAACTGAATTTAATAGTATTCGTATTTTGTCTATACATTGGACTTACCCATCAGTGTGTTTTAATTACTTTATCCGCCTAAACCTCTTACAACATAGAAATTGTTTCTGAATTAATCCGCGCAATTTGCTAGAAATCGCTTCTGGAATTGGGCGTAAACAGATTAAAGTTTATCACCTGCAAGATAGTTATTATGAAGACATGCAGTTCACGCTCACGCATTGAACAGAAAGTGAATCGGACCAATTTAATTTAGAATTCTTTTATATGCTATTTTTATTAGTACAGACTAAAACAATAGCATGCAGACGAATCAGCTTTCATAACGTGACTATGACACTTGAGAGTTGACAACTATTCCACATATCAGCATTATTTTTTTAAAAATTAAAGGAGATTTGAAGTGACCGTTCAAAAAATCACTGCATGATAATATTTTAGACCGAATTCATCTGTTTATTTCTATTCGCCAATCTTTATTTTGTTTCTAAAAGGTACACTTAAAATACAGTAGTGACACTGTGCGTACAAAAAATGTATTTCATGTCATCACAACATGTAAAAGTATAACTTTATTCACGAAAACAAAGAGAAATATTCAATGAAATTCATTTAATTCTTAATTCACTCAATTTAAAATTAGCTTTAAAATATTTTTTTAATTTTTATGAAAGAAAAAATATTGAATGAAATTAAATTGATATCATAGAAAATTTTATTTTCCTGAATTTTAAAATAATGTAATCCAGGTTTTTGTACCATAATACTTATTCTCCAAAATCATCGAAGAAAATGATCAAATTTTGATTTATTTTTAATTAAAAGGCTAAATTAAATATTGAAAAACACTTTTTTTAGGGAGAATCTACTACCCAGATGAAGTTTAAATCTGTTGACTGTATTTCCAATGATCTGTCCAGTAAAGCGTTTCGAATGATTTTTTTATAATGCGCATCGCATCAAGAAATTTTCAGATAATACACCAGCCTTACCAAGCTAGCATTAAATCTTATAAAATGAAATTCTTAATTCTTTATATCTACAAGATCATTAAACATTCTTCCTATTCTCCTCTGTCGAAAATTTTATTTCTTAATTAAATTTTTTTTAAAATGGTATTTTTATTAAATCTGGCTAATTTAGAATTTGTAATACTCAAACATTAACGTACGATTTTACAAAACTGTTTGCTTCTATTACCTGTATGTGCCACCTCACACGTGTTCCAACAGAAGGGATGTTATATCTGTAGTAGAGCGATGAACCAGCCGGCACGTTAGCGGAAATGACTTCAGGATCAGCTGGGTCCAAGAAATCGGCGGGATAATAGTCGTCGTCGATTGTGCCCCCGAATCCAATCTAGAAAAGAATCGGAAAATTTTAATCTATCATTCCCCTTGATATCCATACGCATTAGTGCTACTTACAGAAAAAAAAATTAAATAACATGAAGAAAAACATTTGGATATCATTCGAGTTGATCTTGTCTTTAATATTGGTCAAGTAAACGTTGTAGATAAAAATGATTATATTTGTTTCTTACTTAAACGCTACACGGAAGCTCACTTTAGCAAATATACCATAATGTAAGAGTAAAAATAAATAAATAAATAAATAAAAATAACTGGAAAACTTTTAAAGGTACGTTTTTTTTTACATTAATAGCATAAAAACATAAATCGTGCTTTATACCCTGATATATATTGCTACTGATCGATAAGTTAGGAATTAAGTGATTATTTGTATAGCACATTTTTATTTTGCGTATCAGGAAGTTAATAAGTAGCTGAGTAAAAAAGTTTATTTTATTTCATATTGCATATCTAATTTTCAGATATATAATACTTTCTGTAATTGTAAACATGTATGGTGCGATGATAATAATAAGAAAATATTTTTTATTTGCATATTATTATTGCTCTATAAATAAGAGTAATTTTTTTTATAATGCAAAGGCAAAGGAATCAAGCCTTAATTATAGTCATGCTGCGATACTTCAAACAAAAGATTCGAGTATCCTTTGACTTCTTTTTTCCGAAACCTTACCTCAAATTTCCTGGTGCTACTAAAATATCAACCAAAGTATAATTAATATTATGTAAGAGGAAGTTATTTATTTCACGTTACAAAACGCCCAAATGCTAAAAGAGCGATATTTTGTAAATTTTCTGTCAAAATTCTACCATCACGCAAATCATAACAATAGAATGGATTTCTGAGAAGCCATAGATTATAGTATTTATCTGTAGTCGTTCAATCAATGAAGACCAAACTTACAAAATTAAATTTCTAATACTGGTTGAATAATCTGGAAAAGCTTTCTTGGAATTATGAGGTTAAAATAAAAATAAAAACTTTTCTTACAAATTCTCCGCATTCCGGGTCTCCTGTGCAGTCTACACGGTTTCCTCCTAGGTAAACAGGTAAAACGTCGGCGTCAATATGCTTAATCAATTCTTCTTTCCAATCTGAAGAAAACAAACAAAATTAATTAAATTTATATATATGTAGAAAATAATTAAATATTATTGTCTATAGTATTCAATTATTTGTAAAGAAATTACTCGGAAATAAATAAAGAATAAAAGTATGAAATTTCTAAAGTTACCGCATATTTAACACCTTAATAACAACCCTAAAAAATGTACTATCATATGGATCTCTTTACTATCTGCTATAATATGTTAAAAATGTTATAAAGTAATAAAATATTATGAATCTTTTTTATATAATTCATGTAACGGAAGACGTTTAGTAATTGTGCACAGATGTGCTGCTCACTCTTGTTCAACCTTGCAAATCATTATATTCATACAAACATATTCAAGCGTTGTTTTGACCACTGAAATAAATAAATTAAATAGAAAATGTTCATTTATTCAATACCCAGAACATTCAGCTCAACTTTTTGATTTTAGAACACTAATTAGTTCAGCAAGGAGGGTAGAAAATTTTAGTATTAATAATAGGGATTGTTGAGTGATCGCATTCATTTATTTTGTTGCAATTCTATCGTATCATCTAAGCAAACTTATTTAACGAACCCTATTCTTGTCTTCCTTGCCAACTTATTTGAAACAGGAATCATGGCAAACATCCAGAAACCGGTAAACATCAATTCGAAGCAAATATGAGCATGGAACAAACATTACGGTATTCATATATTTGATTCAATTATCGATAATAAGCATAAATTTTAAAGCCCCATCTACATTATTACTAGTGTGAATGATTTGAATTCAACAAACGAAAGAAATTTTGCCAGATAGTTGATATTCCCGATTTCTCTCTGATCTAATCATTGTTCTATTATGTAGTCCAATAATAAAGATGAGATTTATTATTACAACGTAATAATTTAGTCGTCTGTAATCTGCAAATTGGTTTTTGTTGTCGCACGTTCAACATGGTTTATACTGATTCTTTTCTTTTCTTTTTTTTTTTTGATAATGTTTTGTTAAATTTTTTTGCAGATTTTTTTATTATTTTACCAAAATTTACGAAACATAAATTAAGAGTTATATTAAACAGTGTACTTCTGAGGTCTTATTAATTTAAAAAGCAATCATGTAAAATCATGAAAAAACGTATGTTTTCTTTTCATAAACTTTTTCAACTAATGCATTTACATACAAATGAGTATAAGCATGCAGCATTTGTATATGTTCTGGTCTTTCCCTATTTATAATTCCCTATCCCCTTACTAAAGCATTTTATTTTATTTCCATGGTTGCTTTGGAATAATTCTGATGGAAGAGCCTTCGCTCCAGTGCAGAAAGTTCGCAGGTTCGTGTCCCAATTCCATCAGGATTACTTATATGGGATTTTGGTACACTACAGATTTTTTAAGATAAAATGTCCTCCTGCTAAATATTGTTTGGAAGTTCGATGGAATTTGCTGGCTCAGGTGCCGTCTTCAACGTCTGGCTTCGATTCAAAATAATAGGATCCATTGCAAAATAGCTTTTATATTATTTCAAAGGTCATTAATCTAACCAAAAGCTAAATCTTTTTTCTTTCGCAGCTACTTAGTATGACAACACAAAAATAAATTGTACGCAAATTCCACTCATATTTTTCTTATTATTGCTTTTTGTTACCCATTCCTACCATCAGCACCCATTAGAATGTTTCATTGTGATTTCCACCAGATTTTCCAGCACGCGACTCTCTTTACAAAAGTTTCATATTTAACAAATCCAAAATTGTATATCTCTGTTATTTATTTTTCTGCCTATTGAAATTATGTAAGTTATATCTCGTTGATCTGAGATTATATGCGTTTAGCGTTAGACTTCCTGGATTATACGAAACTTGTTCCGAAACAATGGTAGTCACCGGAAGAGACTCAAGATGATACTCTTCATGTTATTCAAGATGTTGAAGTACTTTCACTTCACGCTACACTGGACAGCAAAACATCATTGAGCTAGATGGTACAGTTAGAAGAGAGGCAGAGACATCTTCGACAAAGAATCGTTTGATATTAAAGTTTCAAAGTTACCTTTCGCACATTGCAACTCAAATAAATTTTTGAATTGTTTGGTGATTTATTATGTCAAGTATTATCTTCCTTTTGTGTTTTTATGATTTAATTAAAAATCTTTTTTGTGACTTGATTAAAAATTAAGTCATAAAAAATCAAGTCAAAAAATTTTTATGACTTGATTGATCGTATCTTTTTTTTATGACTTGATTAAAAATATACCATTCTACAAATGAATACATTCCGTTTATGATGTATCTGTAAGCTTTATTCAATTGGAATATGTAGGCAAAAGAATGTTTTTTTAATTCTCACCTTTTCAATTATTTGGAACGCGTTCTATATCATGTGGTCTCTTTATTAAATTATGATAATTTTGAAATTTCCAATCGCTTAGTTTTGGTATTATATATTGTCCAAAATATTTTAAATATTAAATATTCTAAAACTGCAGATTACAAGAGAGAACTCTAAAGCCATTCCACTGAAATTATAATAGAGGTATATATTCTTCCTGTGGTTTTATTATAAATTATGAACACTATTTAATGCTTTTGATTGCATCGAAATTCTAATAAAACGGCATTAAACTGTATAAAAAAACTTAATTTGTCTCAAAAAGCAGTTATTGTTATGAACAGATTACTTAGTACGAATTTTTAAAAATTTCATTTTAGGTAATTAAGGTTTCAATGATTAAAAAATATTATTATTTATACTTACTGCTGTCTAAAACTTTGATACTTTGATGGAGAGTTTCTTTAATGACTGGCTTGAACAGCTTAAAAGCAGAAGAGAAGTAAGACGGCGCTGAAAAATAAAGAGAACAATAGCATCAATGCTTTCCATTGCTTTCCATTTTGTATCCAGCTGAGGCAACGAATTTACATATTTTTATCAAAATTAATATGTTTATTTACTTAAAATTAATATATTGCTTATAGTTCAAAAATATTAACTTTTAAAAATAAAGTGTCTTTATTTCATTACAAATGTTATAAATATTTTCTATTCGCCAAGAAAATAAAAAATATTGATTCATAGCAATATTTATGTTGATAATTCTTTTTCATATACAAAAATAAAATTTCCGATATTTTAGGGTGTATATTTAAAAAGATTTTAATATCTTATTTAAAATTTGTGAAATTAAAACAATTTTTATGTTATGTAATATTTTGAGTTGGAAATTAAAATTTAATTCAATGGGTTAATAATAACTGAAAAAAATGTAGGACACTAACCATTAACAACGTATACAACTTTTACAACATCATGGTAATGATCTTGTAGGAGCTTCAATGCCATAAGTCCTGCTTCCACAACTAAAAAAAATCACAAGAAGAAACAAATATTACCGAATACTCTATTTTATCTTCAAAGTGTCTTAATAAATATAACTCTCCTGCACAGATACACAGAAGTAAACAGAAAATATTTTTATGTATTAAATGAGGCAACATTAGTACAAAATATTAGAAAATGATAATTCTTTATCTTCCACATTTACAAAAACAAAGAATATTACAAAATCCTTGATTTCTTTAAAAAGCATTTTTAAATTATTTAAAACATGATATGCATTTTTTTTTGGTAATTAGATTCTAAATTTTTTTTTCTAGCGTGAAATGCATTTCAAAATTCAGAATCAACAGGTAAATTGTTATTCATGTTTTTTCATTGCGAAAAAAAAAGTTGTTTACATAAAAATATTGCGAATATTAATAAAAAGTTTTTCGTACTTGTTTTGTCCATGAGTTTGCTCATACTGAGATGTTCCATATTTAAGATGTAAGCAAGTTGTTTCTTCTTGTTTCCGGTCTGTTAAAGAAAGGAAATATAATACATATAACCAATTTTATTTTTTATATATTTACACACACACACACATAAATATAAATTTTGTACATATTTATCATCTGAAAGATAATTTTTATTTCAATGCTTTATGTTTTGGAAATTTCTCTAAGTTCTGTTTGAACGAAATGAACTTTTATAAAACATTTTTTGAATTATCTAATTGATTGAGAAAGCACAATAAGTTATATTCAATAGAAATTTTTCTTCTTTTACTCTACATTGCCCTGATCATAAAAATAAGTTGGATTAATTATTAGAACATCATGAATAATTATTAAAGGATACTTATTATATATCATTAAATAAAATAGCTCCTGGGAACTGAATAATGTCACGCAAAAGTACTTCTGATTCATAATTCAGACAAGGTCATATGGAAATTATGCGACAGATTTGTCATTCAATAAAACTATGAAAAGAAACGTGGGATTATCAAATTTAAATTAGTATGTGTTGTTTTAAATAATTTAAAATTAGATTACATTTACTTTGATACCTTTTCTTGTAAATATGGCGCATTTTTTTTATAGTTATTTAAGTAAAAAATTAAGCCTGATACATCTTAATTATAATCCATTCAATCTCAATTTTGTATTAAATTAGTCTTTATGAACTATTTTTACAAATTATCAGAAAAATAACCAGCTCAAATATAGCATCGGTTTTGAGGAACTTATGAAAATGTATTCATGTTTCTATTTCTAAATTTAAAACTTAATCTTGTGATAGCAATGTAAGATTTCTTTATATTTATAATGACAACATGAAATCTGTCGCATAAACTTTCATTTTTGTATATAAGGCTGTTTGTTATTATTTAAAAGATTTACATACATTATTTGCATACATTAATATTGTGCATACGTGTTGTTATATCACGAAAAAAATAACCTTAACGCCATACTTTCAACCACATCCTCCAACTTATAAAAAATTATCACGAACATTTATTTCCCCAAATCCTTGTGTTTTATGTTGTAAATTTCAATGCAATCTTTGCATCTTCTTTCATTAAAGATCACCTGTCCTGCAGAATATGATGCCTTTTCAACCAGATCTCGTGTTATGAGTTATGTAAATCGTTTTTCTGGAAGGCTTTATGTAATTATATATGCAACTGCTTTGATTCTACGTAGCAAATCTTGCTGCTTCGAAATTAGAAGTCGGGACTGGTTATGAATGCGGATATATACAGAACCTGAGTGATGGTAGTTTCATATCCTACAATTAAATACATAAGTAGTTGCCACAAATAAAAGTGTGGAATGTGTGGTATAAAAACAATTCATGCTTCTATCTACCTTAAAACTAATCACTATTCAATGCAAATCACATCTCGATAATTTAGTACATAATTATTGATAGTTTATTTCCCCGATTCAGCTTTCATGGATGGAAACATTATTTATCGGCCTTTAGTAATGGTAATATTTTTGACATTGTTAATCAAGGATCCCAACCGGTTTAACGCGTTTATTTTTAAATAACTATTTGATTGCCGAAAATAAGCCGGAAAATAATTTCTAATGACTAAGTATCACGTAAGTAAAAGAAAACATAAAGTAGTATTTACGTGACATTAACTGCAATTCATAAGTATTAACAAGTGAAAGAGCAAACATTGAAGTGCTATTTAGTCCATATTAAGATAGTTAGAGTCCATATTAAGATTAGTTTGATTTATTTTCAACTGTAAAATTCCAATTACTTAAAATGTGTATAACAGATATGGCAATTTTATTAAATATGCTCTTTTTGTAAATTTAAACAGATTTCTAAAAACTCTTAACAGATAATAATAATAAGAAGAAAAAGAATTTAGAGAATCGAAAGGCGATTAACATATTTTGTCTTATCACTAAGCCGTTTTTTTTTCCTCAGACACACACAAAAAAAAGTTACATTTTTCCTTCTAGTATGTATATAGTTGCCATAAACTCATAAGTTGTCGGATATTACTATCCCATTTTAAAGTTATAAAATGTGCACATTTTCTGGAAAGTCAACTTTTCTATTAATAGGGGAAAATCTCATTTGGAAACAGACGATTGTCTGTCAATCGTCCAGATTTATGAAGCCAATGTAACATATGTGTCCTATAAATTTAAAATACCGTATTTAGCAAAGATTATCCTCAATGATTAATTGCCAATAATTACTAAAAAGCAGTATGCTGTATCTTTTATAGTATTTTGATTATTATAATATTAAATCTGTGATCGTTTCAATTTATATATGAGAAGCAAAAAAAAAAAAAAAAAAAAAAAAAAAACCACAACAGAAATTTGATATAAAAACGATAAGAAAAGAAAATAATATTGAGTATCAACAGTTATCAAATGTTATTGGCTAAATTCTAAATAACAAGCAATTAAATTTAACATATAAATATAATGCTCTGAAGTATGTTGAATTATTAAAAAAAATAGATAATGCTTACCTTCATATTTTCCATTTTTTGTAATAAAAGATCTCTTTCTATGTACCATAAAAACAATTTAAAGTGATCCATCGTAGAGAGGACATTCAGGAATCCTAAAAATATTTTTTGGTTATTAAGAGTCGGAGAGAAATTTTGAATATTGAAAAAAAAATTGTGAAAAGTAAAATAAATTGGTTTCTACAATGTAGAATTAATTACCTTTAGCATCACTGTATCCTATGTTTATCACTCGAACCAATGTCCCCTCTTTGTCAAAGCCAATAATACCAGAAACGCTGTATTTATTGTTAAGCTGAAAAAATTCGAGTAACATTTCATAACATTCAGCTTATCGCTATTACGTAATTAAAATAAAATAAAACAATAAAATAATTTCCACCATTTTTATAATTAAATGGTAAGTGCATTGACAATATTTCTTTAAATAGAGACAACTTGTTGCGAGTTTAAAATATAGACGGTATGATGCGCAAGTTAAATTGTTGTAATGGCAAAACATAATGTAAGATGTTTCTTGACTAATCAAGAGGATCTTTTAATTTTCCTAGTGTATCTCTTGATGCATATTTAACCTTAAAAAACCAATTTTTTCTTCATTATTCAACCCGATTATTGGATGCTCTAGTTTAACAAAATATTCTGCTAAAATAATTCTGTTGTCAATGAATAGGAAATATGCAGATAAGCTAGACGCATATACAAAAAGAAAAAAATATATATATACAATTTTATAACAATACAGTTAAATAAATAACAGCATTAGAAGTCCTATGCAGCTGGACTAATATAACGGTTTGTTAGACAATAACAAACCTTTGTATATCAATAAGAAACGAGAGCCCCAAATAAATATCACTGTACTTTCAACACAAAGCTTATACGCATTATGCATGTTACTGGTGCAATAGTTGCTGCGCTATTGTAAATAATAGTCCTGAAAATCACAATAAGCAATTTTTTGCGTATAGCCTTTTCTTTTACTTAATTTATAGATTAAAAAAAACCTTTTAGTCATCTGTATTTGTGATTGCAATCTAATTTTCTGTTAGATTATAATTATTATCGATTACAATTTCAGAACAATGTATGAAATTGTCAATGAAATTTCCTGCTATGTATTTTTTGAAACCTATATTGACTTACAAAGAAAACACCAAGATAAGTTAATCATTATATCTCAATTCCAAGTAAAAGAAATATCTCAATAAATCAATAATAAACAAGGAAAATTAAACTGCATTGATATTTTTGGGTTTTGAGACAGCTCAAAAATCCAATCAGTCTATTTAGTTAATATCAAAACATTCTATTCTTGATGGAAACACCTTATATTTGCCGAATGCTTTTAAAAATGTCAAATAAATTAGAAAAATGATTAAATATGAAAACAAATGCCTTAAATTATTACATATGGAAGTGGTTAATGTTTATATAATTTGGCACTTGTAGCATCAATTTATTTCATAAACAATTTTTGGTGATTAATCTAGTTGTTAGAAGAAAATATAGTAAAAATCTGATGTTGGTATTGTTTGGAATATCAATCAGTATTAAGAAAAAAACACTTTATAATAGACAGTATGTACTTAAAAGTAAAAAGAAACTTTCAAGTGTATTGCAAAACATTAAGAACTTCATAAAGTTCATATGATTAATTTATTCATTGGTTTAAATTACTATAAAGCTACGGGAAGGATTGGAAATAAAATGGAAAAAAAATCACTATCATCTGAGTAACAATAGGAAATCGAAACATTTGAATTTTGATGCAGAATCTCGATATTTTAATTCATTGTTTGGATGAACTGTTTCACAACATTCATGTAAGTACTGGATTTATTCTACAATGTCACTTTAAATACCTTTGTTGAAATAATTGCAACTTACAAGTATTTGCGGTTGCTTCTCATTTTTCATGAATTCCTCCATTTGCAAAAATCTTCTCAAGTTGTAATCCTGCAATATTTATTACAATCATAAAAATATATTTATCACATTTTTATATTCAATAAGAATGATAATGTAATAATTAATGATATATTATACTAAATGATAAAATAATACTAAATGATAATATAATAATTAAATAAAAATATATTTAAATAAATCTTTACAAATACTCTTCAGCCAAAGCTAATAATTTATTAAGCATTAAAATTGGTGACATAAGAAAAACTAAAGGAGTGGTCTCCCCTAAGCTTTCTCGTATATTCTCTAATAAGGATGAATTAGAAGTTTTTTTCCCTCATTCGATTGAAACCAAAATTTGACATAGAATTACAATTGCAATCACAAAATCACATACAAAATTTGATGTACCTAAGATATTGCATTTTTCAGTTTCGTGTTTACATGCTTCTGAAAACACAGATTGAAAGACGTTGAACTGGTTTTTTTTTTGTATAGGTGTCTACTCTAAAGATGCTAAATCTGTGTACCTAATTTTATGCATAGTTCTCTTCGTGTTGTAGTTATCGTGTTAACTTATATTCGAACAGCCAGACATACAGATTTCCTTTCAACAGATTTTGCTCAAATTCTTATAGATGTCTACAAATTTGGTGTAAAGACTGTATACCAAATTTCATCCTTCTATTTCTAAAAAATTTTGGGTTATCTTTGTCACTGACAGACACTATTTTCCAAATATTTGTATCTTTGTCACTGACAGAAACTATTTTCCAAAAATTTGTATTTTTGTCACTGACACGCACATAATTTTCAAAAATTTGTATCTTTGTCACTGACAGGCACATAATTTCCAAAAATTTGTATCTTTGTCACTGACAGGCACATATTTTCCAAAAATT
>JAPMOR010110223.1:58646-95194 GCA_026543865.1 Argiope aurantia
TCACTGACAGGCACATATTTTCCAAAAATTTGTATCTTTGTCACTGAGAGACGCATATTTTTCAAAAATTTGTATCTTTGTCAATGACAGGCACATATTTTCCAAAAATTTGTATCTTTGTCACTGACAGACACTATTTTCCAAAAATTTGTATCTTTGTCACTGACACGCACATAATTTTCAAAAATTTGTATCTTTGTCACTGACAGACACATATTTTTCAAAAATTTGTATCTTTGTCACTGACAGACACATAATTTCTAAAAATTTGTATCTTTGTCACTGACAGGCACATAATTTTCAAAAATTTGTATCTTTGTCACTGACAGACACATATTTTTCTAAAATTTGTATCTTTGTCACTGACAGATACATAATTTCCAAAAATTTGTATCTTTGTCACTGACAGGCACTATTTTCCAAAAATTTGTATTTTTGTCACTGACACGCACATAATTTTCAAAAATTTGTATCTTTGTCACTGAGAGACGCATATTTTTCAAAAATTTGTATCTTTGTCACTGACAGACACATATCTTCCAAAAATTAGTATCTTTGTCACTGACAGACACATATATTTTTAAAATTTGTATCTTTGTCACTGACAGGCACATATCTTCCAAACATTTGTATTTTTATCACTGACAGACACTATTTTCCAAAAAATTGTATTTTTGTCACTGACAGACTCATAATTTCCAAAAATTTGTATCTTTGTCACTGACAGGCACATAATTTCTAAAAATTTGTATCTTTGTCACTGACAGGCACATATTTCCAAAAATTGGTTTTTCGAATTCAGAAAAGTGTAAAACGTGGAGATTTATCAAAATCTAGTGATTGAATTTTTTGACAATTACAATGCTTTCTCTGTACTTCATATCCTAGAAAATAATTAATCCGGCCTTGATTTTGAATAAAATTAATTGCTGAAATAACCTGGAAATATCTTTATTTACGAGTGTCAACAATCATGTGATTGTTCTATTTATTATAACAACACAGAATATATATTTTTATTCTTTTTTTAAGTATTGTATGTCATACAAATGATTTCAACTTCTTATTTCCTGATCATCTTTATAACAGCTAAATTTCCTCCATGTCTTTAAAAAAAGAGAGACATTATTAAATTATAAGCTGATGTTAAAATGTCTATTGTGAGTAACAGTTTTTACAAATCTTCTTCCTCGACGGAAAAAAATATAGCATTGCAAAGGGGCAATTAAAATCGCTCTCGTCCTTTGTTAATTGTTTGCTCCTGACAATTAAATCTTCATCAGCGAATGGGGAAAATCCGTCCGATCTTCAGAAATAAACAAAGTCAGAAAACCGCAAAATATTACACTGTGCTAAAAACCTATTGACGCACATTTGGAGAGTTTTGCAATTCTTTTCTCTTATCGTAACTGGTTTGGGGTTAGAGAGCTTTTTCGTAAAGAACTTTCAAGAATATTATTTTTATTTTTCAATTTATTTATTTATTTTTAGGTGACATTGCCCGAGGTAATAACATCTTTCACCTTTAATGATAATACCAAAATACATGTAAAGTAATAATAATATAAGTTGCATAGAAGACGCTAGATAAAAAAAAATATTTTTAATTCCGACTCTATTCTGAAAATGCCTTTTATCGCCTCCCTTTTTATTATATTTTAAAAATGGCTTTAAATCATATAGCAGTGGAAACATATATTCAAATGATCTTTTTAATATAGCCACAACGCATATGTATATAGATACAATGAAGGTAATATTGAACCATTTTACTTTAAGAAAAGCATATTTTAGAAATTCATTAAAATATTTTATTAATAAATTAAATTTAATAGAAGTAAAATTATTATCATTGTAAAACTTATTTTTTTCAATGTTAAATGTGGCTTCAAAATGTTTCCAATCAAATAATATACTCTAAAAATTTAGAAGAAAAATATCAAATTTAATTAATTTCTAATTAAAAATCTAATTAAAATTTTTAACGATTTTTTTTTCAACTTCTACTCTTCTAGATGTAAATAAGTGCCAAATTTGATAGCAGTAAGTCCCATATGTCTTCTCCTGTAGCATATTTTAAACGATTTTTTTCCTTCATACATGCCTTAATTTACAGATGGTATGCTAGCCTAAAAACACTATCACATAAAATAATAAAAATAATAAACTCTTACGGATTTTGAAAATTTGGTGTGGGAATATGTAGAATATGCAAAGTCGTTTCAATTCATTTTCTGATCAGTAAATCAAAGTGTGATGGCTTGATATTTCGCTCAATGAAATCAATTTTAATGATATGAATTCAATTAGATAAAGAATTATGCGATTATTGTAATGTTAATAACACAAGTAACCCGCAGCTTTAAGAAAAAGAAACGCTTTTTTTTTTCTTCCTTAGTCAACAAGTATAAATCAGATAAAAAGGAAACTTTAAAAAGTATTTTGTCATGAAAACATTATGGATTAATTATGTTTGTTGATGACAATCTGTAGGCCTGATAAATCAAATAACATTGATTAAGTTTTCACCGATGGTTTTCAAACATATTAATTAGCAAACCAATAATGTGTACAAAACGATTTATGATACAATACGGCAATGAATACAGTTATTAAATTCTCTGACCTCAGAAAACAAAACGTGCTTACTGTATTTACATTTTTTTCTTTTAATGAAAAATTTATTCAAGGAAGAAGTTTTTTACTTTTGAGGAAGTACTTCGCTGCATATATGTATATATGCTAATGATTAAGAACAACAGTTATCATGAAAGGAAAAAACTTTCTCCTTGCTCAAGGCATGCTATTGCCTTGAAGAATGTTGAAGAATTTTTATAAAATAGTCCAACAATCATTTATCCATTAAATAAGTATGACTCTAAAGAAGAAAAAAATTACTTGATTCATTAATAACTTCACTTTGTTTGAAATTATAGTATTTTAAAGGACATGTTGTATACTAAACAATTCATAAACAAATGTTCATTGATTTGCTAAATGTTATTATTTTTCTTCGGATGGCAATTGGATTATTTTATTATTGGATTATTTATTAATTTTTTATTATATTTTGATATAATTCCGTATCTGTATTATATTAAATGAAGTAATATTTTTATGACATAAAATAACAGAGGAATGTTGAACAAAAATAAATTTAAATTCTAAGTTTATAAACTAAAAAATCTTATCTAATAAGTCGATATTTTATTATCAATTCTAAACTATTATTTGAAGAGTGCTTGCAAATACTAATTATGGCTCATATATTTTTAGCACTAAGTGTATTATAACTTATTACGTACCACTTTCATCAACTTCTCGGCTTCCTTTACATTAAGAGATCGAGCTACAATATATAAACATAAAGTTAAGAAAACAGAAATATATAGAATATTCAAAAATGCAGAAATATATGCATTAAAACTTTAGAAATTGATAATATTTACATGAAAAAGAAAAATCCAAATTTGACTAATAAAATAACTTTCGCATTGTTTTTATCAAAATTATTATTATTATTATTATTTTCTATATTTGTCATTTTATCCTTATACTTCTTTTCAAATTGTTATCTAAATCAGCATTGCCATACTTATTTTACAAAATATTTTTTTTATTTTTATTTTGAAAGAATATTATAATAATATACGAGCGTTGTAAATTTATGAGAACCAATTTCAAAACTGTTAAGCAATAATAGTGGTAAAATTATTCCATTAACTTAATAAAATGAAATGAGAAAAATAATGAAATATTATGTTAGTTTAAATTTATAAAAACTGGGTTTAAATTTTTAAAATTATTTATTAAAAAACATGATATTATACGATATTTATAACAATTAAATATCGTATCATAGCCTCTTTAGTTCAGTTTTGTAAGGATTTAATAATCAGCATATTTTAAAATCTTTAGGAAACCGAAGAACCTAAAAAGTTTTTTGTTCTATTAATGCGTGATCTCTTAATATTCGTTTAGAATATGCATTTCTTAAATAACAGTAAAAAACATTTTTACATTCATGCTTCAAAAGTCCTTCAAATGCCACAATTTGGCATGTAATTAATCTTAATATAAGTGAAGTGAGAAAAATTATACCACTTTATCAATCACCACACCTGTTTACAGGAGATCTTCGATTAAAATCAGAAATTTTAGCTGACAAGCTGTCTGCTAACCAGCGGGCGGTTGTCATATGAGAAGTGTATGTTTCTAACTAGACACTTGTTGATTAAGACAGCTAACGATACGTTGCAACTTAATCAGCTTTTCATTGCCATTTCAATACTTCTTTATTTGCATTCTTATTGGTACATTCACTCATATTCTGGCTTTAAGATTATTTTGACCAAAAGTCTTAAAAATAATATTTTTTATAACTTGAATAATTTTATTATTACTCTATTATCTATTAAAATATTTTAATAATTTTTACTTCCTATAAAATAAAGGACCTGATGGATATTGTATACTAAAAATGTGCTGTGAAAATGTATGATCTATGGTAATAACTTTTGGCTTAACCCGTAACTGGAGACAAGAGTCAAAATGACTCCTCGTTGGTCATTAACTCTGATCATCACTTGGTATTTTGTCCCTGAATACAATCATCTCCTCAGTACCATCAAGTTGTTCTTTCGGCAGTATGTTGACAAAAGTCTAAGTATGAACACGTACTTATAACCGAGTTGCTCTTTTTCAAAGTTTATTTGTTATTTATGGAGTCATTGAACTCCATGGCTCTGAAATTGCTTTTAATTTGAGTAATGCCAAAAGAACGAAGAAATATTCTTAAAATAATATTTTAAAATATTGTATTCTTCATTTTTGTTTGTTAAATTCTAACAGTTATTTACATAAGTGTAATTCCGTAATAACTAAAAAAAAGTAAATACCCATTAAAAGATTGTTTATGTTTTTCTTATAACATCTTTCCAACATTCAATATTATAGCATCAAATATTTTTAATATTAATATTTTTGGTAATTACATAATTGTGTTTCCAAAATAAATTCCAATGCTGTTTACAAAAGACAAAAAAGAAAAATTATAATTGAGTCATGCTTCTGGCCGCATGAGGAAATCCATGTTTCCAGTTACGTATTAAACAATAAATTAAAGAAAAGAAGAATAATGAGTATTACCTCGTAGAAAAGCCATAAGATCTGAATCCTCATAGCGAGATGGTATATTCCCTGCCAAGTTTTCTTTCAGCTTCAAAATTAATACCAAAATAAATCTATTTAGAATTTTACAAATAAAAAGGAATAAAAAATATAAAAAGAGTTTCCTGTAAATGAGAATATTATTAGAATCAAAAACTTTAACTAGGGAAATTATTCTGATTGACATAATACATTCCCATGGATTAATCATAATTCAAAGTTGCTCTTAGATTAAATTCATCTCCAGAATACAGGCATTTAAATTCTTTGCAAACAGAAACTAATTTGAGATTGTATGCAGGGATGTGAAACCAAAGCATTCGTATTTCCAAAACACATAATAACTTAATGTCATCCAAATATGCTTTGTAAATACAAGTATCTAATATATTATAGATTTGTGCCCTTTAAATGTAAATTAAACTTTTACAAAAATTCATTTATCTTCTTTCAATTTTTCTCTTTTTCTGCATGCCAATGCGCCTAGTCAGAGAAGCCAATAGAAAAGTGACTAGAGGAGCCACGAATCATTCGATTACATCAAACACGTATTTTTCGCTTCTTGCCCACGATCGTCTGAAAAGGCAGAAATACTGAAAGAAATAACGAATTAGTATGAGAAATGTTCTCTGCATTGAATTTATTCTACCTTTTTACTGCCCATTTTACAGTAACGAATCACTCGATTGCGTTTTTTGAAAAAACAAATTGCATGTTGAAGTATTGCTTCATTTGTACTTCAGATGAACACGCACTGTGATATTTATGCTCTTCAGAAGCAGGTAAATCTATTGTTTTAGGATCTATTTATTAGAGAATGATTCACATTGTGATCAAAATAAAGTTATTGGTGGTCCCAAAAATATTCTTAAAATCGATATGAAAGAAGTCAATAAATACTTTAAGAATAATGTTTTTTTCCAATTTTATGAATCCCACCTGGGGAAACATCAGATTATCAGATTTTATAAAACAGCTATGTAGTTCCTTTTATCGGTATCTCCGCCTTTATCATTGAAAAAAATACTTAAATTCGCATATCAAAAGATAAAGTTTATTAAGATAACTTTTGAAAATATTTTTTTTTTCAAAATCAGCAGAAGTGTATGACAGTTAGTCTTTCACCAGAATCGAAAAAAATTCTTGAAACACCCAGAAAAAAAAATTGAACTCTAAAACATTACTATTTAAATTTATCATAGTTAAAATTCCAAAAGTTTCGTTAAACATATTTGTAGTTGTATTATTGATAAATTCTGTAGTTGCATCAAACAAGATGACAAAATATCCCATTTTGAATGTGTCACAATATCAAATTTAATTAAAATCATCGAAAACACATGGTATCATGTAATAGAAAGCAATTTTGCATCGAATTGCATTAATTTTTCAAATTAAGATTAATGGAAACATCTGGCTGGCACAATTCATCGATTAGTGTTGCAACATGCATTAGAAAGGAAAAATTCTTAGTCATTCTTTCAGACAAAATTATTCAAATTAAATTACCTCTTCTCAATATCGTGAATAATATTTACAACAGATATTTGTGAAATTTCACGCTATCTTTGCGTTTATCAGTCTGAAATTATATCAATTTTTCAGATCAAATTATGAACAGAATTTGTGTCTAGAAGCAATTTAATTATAATGCATCGCATTTAATATTCCTTATTTAATTTAATAGGCATTTATTTCCTTATGTTATTTGAGACCTCATGTGAAAGTGAAAAACACCAGTTTTGTAGGAAAGGTCGAAATCTTTCCCCCCCCCCCATTTTAGCCTGTGTGAATTTTATACAGAGGAGGAAAAGTAATTACTGACCGTTCCACTAGGTTCCTCCTATCTCACTCACTGTAACCTTGACCGAAGACATTGAGGGAAAGGTAGTCGTCATTGAACAATAATTACCACTTTCGGTACTTTCATTTCTTTATTTATTCATTCATATGTAGAATCATGTTATAGAAAGCTCTTGTTTTGCATATATTTTACTTATTAAATAATGTTCTTTTTTAAATTTTGTTTTTAAAATATCTTTATTAATTTTTAAGTATTACTAAATTATAACTATCATTAGTTAAGAATATGGAAACAAAAAATAAGAATATCAAAAATTTGAAAATATCATGACTACTCAAATCTTTCATGCATAGGAGTTTACAGATTTTTAAAAATATATTGATGAGTATATTTTAGAGTTGATTATTATATTAAGTAATACATTTGAAATAAATGAAATATAACATAATACATAATTAATCAATTACTAAATGTAATAAAATCATCTCAAGTGATTATAATTACATAATAAAATCTTATATTAAGTAATAATATTTTTCCTAGAATGAGTTTGTTTTAATTCAGTAAATCTTAACATTGAAATTTATCAGACGATTCAACTAATACATATGAAAATTATATCCATATCATCGTTATAAATTTATTTTATATTTATTTCTCAAAGAACTCTTAATAACAATAACAGTAGAAATCAAATCAATTCTTTGCCATTCAATATTTTTTTTTATTTTACAATTGTAATTTTAAATACTTTTAGGTTTTAATGAATATCAATAAATTGCAACCTATGTTTTATTTCACTATATCTCCAATTAAATTTTTTGGGCATTTTATTGCATTCGTTATATTTATTTTCTTTTAATGAATTCTACGGTTCTTTCAGACAGTGCATTTTATCTTAGGCATTTTATTTTCTGGGGCAGTTCAAATAATATGCCAGAGAAAAAAAAACGCGGATACGGTCATAATAAATCAAGAATTTGTTGAATTAAAAGTTCATTCAAGTTAACACTACCATACAATAATAACAAAAAAAAGATAAGAGCTTTAAACATGATCGTAATTATAATTTCAAATAAAGGTTACAATATTTTAATAATGATCTATAATTATAATTTCAGCATTTACCACCTGAAATGTACTTTCAAATTATAAGTAAAATAATTTTGTAATTAAGTGTTTATTTTATTAATTAATTCTGTAATTTTATATTAATACTGATCATAATACTCAGATTATTTTAAGAGTCGTTTGTGTGTATCCTGTAAAAACTCGTTCCAACTGGATTTTGTGTTTATATTATACTCTCGGTTTTTTTTAAACTTTTTAATACTGCAAAAATTAATATGTCAATTTTTAGACATTGAGAAAACTTTCAGTGATTTTTAGATATTATGCATTCCTAATTCTTTCGAAAAAATTCTATGAATCATTCTCCTTGAAATTATACAAAAAACAGTTAACTGAACAGGTAAAACAAGCCAGATTATCATTATTTAAATTACAGTTTAAAATCAAGCAAGATTTCCATGTGAGTAAACAATTTACTATGATTGTAAACATAAACACGTACTTTCTGGCTCGAACTGTTGAAACGAACTCGATTCGCTTCAAAAAAAATTACCGGCAAAATGACTTTGAGAGATCAATGTTTTTATTTATTCAATAGATAGCTGTTTCATTTATATTCTGGTCAAATAAAACGATGCTTTTGCACTTCCGAAAAACATAACAAAAGGAATAAGAGCGCTGATAATAATAATAAAAAAAGAACTTGATCGGCAGGTTTTGTTTTGACATTTTCATTACGATGGGACAAACGATGAAATTGGGGCACTGTTTCCTGAAGAATTTACAAAAAAAAAAAAGATAATTTGGCGTATTGAAAAGATGATAAATGAAAACAAATTTTCACCTCGGCCAACTTGGCTTGTTCTTCTTCTTCAACCAGTTGTTTGGCATCTATTTTGGGCGTTGGGTTCGCAACCTTCTTTCGCCCTGCAACGAAAGAAAGAAAAAATTGAAATCAGTATTACATTGCGGTTATGAAAGAAAGTAAATACGTAAATTGTGGTTGTAGATTTTTCTCGACGAGAAATATAAAACATGTTGTTCCATTTGCCTTCATAATTCTTTGAAATAATTTTAATTAGGTATTGTAGAGGAACGCAGAAGGTACGAAGCAAATGCTCTCTCATTCTCGAGATATCTAAAAATAGTTCGAAATTGCGCATCTTCCCCTAATTGAAATTTAGATGGATGGATGCCAATTTCTTTTTACTTGCCTTAAAAAAATACATGAATACAGTAAAACTGAAATTATATGACCTTTTAATGGATGTATAAGGAATTAATATGTATTAATACCCACATTAAGAAATGATAAAATGCAGAAGACCAATGTGAACATAGAAAACAAGTTACTATCTTAAATTCAACAAAATCCATTCACTTACAAAGTTATCTCTTAATATGAAGCATAAATTGAAACTCAAATAATCTGAAAGGTGATTTAAAAAAATAAAAAGAGATGATTTTCAATTGGCATATTTTTTTTACAATCATTTTAGAAAATCATAACGCAAAATATGGAGTCATAATTGTATAGGCGAAAATAGGACCGGTGAATTATAAATATTTTATAAAATGTTTATATTTTATTCGTATCTGTCTTTCTGTTAACCTAATAAATTATAAAATACTAATCTTTTTAAATATAATAAATAGAAATTCTTTTCTATTTATTTTATTACAAATGAATGTTTTTCTATGTGTATTAATAACTTTACACACATGCGAATTAAAGCATAGCAGTGGTCTTACGAATTGAAGTAGGATGCATATCAGTAAGAGATTGTGTTGGGGTCCGTCCCAAGTCAAGGAATATTTATCTATTTTTCAAGATTGCTTAATTTAAAAACTGAAATTTGTCATTAGAGTTGGGTAGGCACCTCAGATGAGACCTATTCATTTTTTAAAATGTTTTTATCATTATTTAATATTACTAAGTACATTTTTTATAGTAATTGCATATCAGTAAATTGATATAATAAAAGTGTAAACTAGTAAGTAATAGAAAAAATTCTGTCAATCCCGGAATATAGCTGTTCTTCTAGGTGAGGTAATTTAGAAAAAGATCTTTAATTTCAAAAGCATTGTGGAAACGGAGAGTTACATATTAAATCAGTTATTTAAGACAGAAAACTTTATTATAGCTGCTTCATATCTATCAAAGTTATCAATGATTTATTTTATAATTTCTCTATTCTATTTATCAATATTTTTAAATTCTCTCAATAAAAATCAAATTCCGAATTCAGCCTCACTGATTGTGATTTCTGAAAGATTCCGTCATTTATTTTATTGCTCGTAATGGAGTAAAAACTTTAACTAAGTAACTAAACCTATCAGTTATTTCAGAAAAGATATTAATAATATTTTTTTTTCATTATTTGGAGAACATATGAAATCCTAGCTAAATTACAAGTAAAGCCTAGTAATTATCTACAAGTGTTCGAAATCATAGATTATTGAATCAATCCTAATACCATCTTTGTATGCAGTTATCTGTAATTACCAGCTCTGTAATTTTGTATTTGTAGAATTGACACCAGAATAAAAGACAGGATGAAATTCTTGAAAATATCCACGGTAGAGATTAAAACCAAAGAGCTTATTAGATATTTGTATCATTAAAAATATTATAAGAATTTATACGTCATTTTTTTGCCAAAACAATTCGAGCAAAAGTAAGAAAAAAATCCTTTAAATTTGCAATTATATTATTATAATTAATGCAGCAAAATATATTATCTGAAAATTATAAATCAGACGCAATTTTAAAGTATTTATAATCTTCTAATTTTAAATATTGATTTATTATTGACAGATATTTTGAAATTTAGATATTGGTCTAGTTATAAAAGCAGACATTGAAAAAAAAAGAGAGATTTTTTTTTTATTATTAAACCAAAAGACTTGTTAAATAATTATTGAGCTAGTTTGTCAACCTGTTATCAATTCATTTCATGCAGAAATGTTAAATAACTGGTTTATAGTGCGGAAGAGAAAAGGAAATAAGCACGATACCTCAAATAAGACCATCTCGCGAAAATGGTTAAAGCTTTGATATTCGATTAAATGAAGCTTCCTGTTATAGTATAAAGTGTGATATTTATATCAGAGAATGGTTTATTAAAAGTTCAGTTTAGTAAATAAGTTTATATTAAATTCCCGTTTTTAATTATCTAATAAAAATATTATCTGATAAAAATGTTTTTTGTTCTATCTTAAAATTTAAACAAACTAATTTTTAATAAAATTAATTTCAATTCCTTTTAGTTTTTCCATTAATTTTAACATCTTTTTTCTTTTTAATTGTCTAAACAGTCAATAATAATATCTTTATTTTTATAATGAAATTCCAATTACATTATTCCATCAAATCCTTCAATCACGTGCTTTATTGCCAATGTTAAAATTAAGATACAAATTGCTTTCTTTCTGCATTAATTTCGAACTAGGATTTTCATTTCCTAGATTTTATTTTGTTGCCTATTAATTTTTTTTCTCTTTTACATATGCAGTTAATATGTGGTAAACTGATTCCACTACATTTATGTTTTTTTTAGTTTTAATAATAAAGTGTAATTTTAAATAATGGGTTTCTTGTTAACATTTTAATAGCAAGGGAAGCCAACGTTTAGAGAAAGCAAACCATTTATTGAAAGCAGCTTTTGTGTTATAATATAAAATTAGCTTTTCATATTTTTGCAGATTTTGTAGTTATTTCTAGAATTTGAATAAAATTCTGTTAAAAAGGGTCTCAGATAAAAAAAAATTTGATCTTTAGGATATTTTCACCTGAAAATTAAAAAAAAACAGCATTATTTTAAATTATATTTATTTTGCGAGTCAGTTCTTTCTAAACGAAATCGCTTGGAAATTTTTGCTCCAAACATTTTTTTCCTCCTCAAGTTGTAATTCAATATCATAAGAATCATAAACGATACTGTCTAAAAATTGATTAAATTTATTCAAAAACACTAATTTTTTTAATTAGATGAAATATTTAATTTGAGATTTAATTTTATATACAAAAAATACTATAATATCCATCGTAAGTTAAATTTTGTATTCTCTTAAATTTTTTCATTCATGATGATAGCAGTTCTATATACGAGAATTCTAATGTTTTAAAATTAATTATTTATTTCAATCTATGGCATTAAGGGATTTAATTTAATAATTTATTTTAAATTAAAATTCGAGAAAGCTTTACGTGAATAAATGCAAAAAAAAATTAAAAATTGAAATAAAGTTTTTGAAACAATGAAATATTCTATTGAAAATATTATAAATTATTATAATTTATACATTATAAATTATATAATTTTCTGGAATTTCCAGATCATGTGATTCAAGCGGTGAACAATGTTTTCACTTTTCATTTTTAGTAACTTTTCTTATATTCAACTTATTTTTAAATTACTACTTAGGTTTCTTAAACCTCATTTAAAATAGGAGCAATTTTCGAAAAATCTCCAAATTCGCATAAGGAAAAGTAATTTTCAATAACTATTTTCATTTTTAAAATACGCAATTCTCAACTACCTATAGTTCGGTAAAACGATTCTTTGTAAGGAAATAATTTTCTTTTCTTTTAAATAGAGCAACTTTTTTCATCAAAAAATTCTGAAATCTTTGGTATGAAGACACCTAAGAATAGGAAAATGTCAAAGTATCTCGTTTTAAAATTTCATATTCTATCTAACAATGAAATACTTTTCAAACGCATGTTTATTTCGTTACAATTTTATTAAGAAGAATGGGAAAGTTCAGGTAACGTGTAAATTTATTATTGTTGTAATTTTCTTATATTTATATATTTTCATTTCGTTTTTTAAGATACAAAATTAAGTGACTGTATTAACACTCGTAAAATAATTACAGGTTATAATCCAAATTTTTGAGTATTTAATTTGTTTTAGATTAATCGATTAATGTTTAATATATTTTTCCTCTGATGAGTATATTTTTAATCCCATAATTGGCATTAAAATCTGTGTTATTTTAATTGCCTTTTGTATGTTATGTTGTCTACTTGAGCCATTCCAATGTATACCAGTCCCATGACATCACAGTGCTATTAAAAACAGTTAAATGCCAGGTTCATATATCTTATAGATTTCTCGGTATTGTAACTTCACTTTTTTATTCGTCTTATAAACTGAATTGATTTTGAACGGAATAATTTTTCCTTAGCTTTCAGCAATGGAAACAAATCATACGATTATATATTTGATTAAACAATGAGAGTAGTTTGAATTTCAGGCCAGCAATGTAATTTATTGTTCAAAAGATGGCAAAAAAAGTGTTTAAAAAATGTCAAAATTCAGGAAAATTTTACACAATTATTGAATTGTTATCATTAAAAAGACGATTTTAAAAAAATTGAAATGGTGAAAAAGTCATTTTTGTGCTGAAATGTTTTTGGGATTTATTGCGGTAAACGTCAAAATTCGACTTAATTTTCAATTAATTAAAATTCTAATAAAATTTTTTAAAAAATCATTCTGAAGTGCTCATTCAGTATATCAGTATTTCCAATATATATGTTCCAAATCTATTATCTGATGGACAAACAGTCTGGCCTATAGATTTCAATACAAGTATACACTTGTACAAGCACACACACACATTCATCTTGATTAGTAGTAGCAGAAAAATGTAATAACGCTTTTTGCAGAATGTTTTCTAATGCTCAAATCTACTATTATCATTCTCTGAATTTCCTTTTTATTTATAAAATTAGGAGATTTTTGATTTAAATGTATTATGTTAATAATGAACTTATAAATTTTTTTCGCTTTTCTACTAAAGTGACTTTTCCATATTATTTTTAAAAAAACGAAATAATACTTAAATAAACAGGATTGAATGTTCATTTCGATGAATTATTTTCTCAAATTTGTACTGTTCTTATCTGATTAACAAATTTTATTATTAAAAATCAATTCAATATGCATACTACCTTCATTTTTTTATTCTTTGCATTAACTTAAGAGCACAGTTGAAATCATTAAACCATTTCTAATTGATAAACCCAAAGTAATTACAATTATCTGGCTTTTCTTTCTACAATTAACTTCTCACTTCACGTGACCTCTATTTCTACGATTTGTAACACGTTTTGGAACATTTTTTTCGCGTCATTCCGTTTTCTAGTTTGTAGGAAACCAGTTGTGAGACTACCCTTTCCTTTATGATTACAAAAGAAGAAGAAAAAGAAGGAAGAAAAACAAAACAGTCTTCCAAGAAAGAAAAAACAATTTCCAAATTGTTAGTGAGCCGGGATCTACCTTTGACGTAAACCTATGGTCAGCATCGGAATTTCGACTCACTTTTATACGCATTCGGGTTTCACTGGGACCAGACGACCTTCGCGTTTCTGTAGTAGAATAATTAATTCTTCAGTCGAAGTCTCACACTATCAATCGAACTCACGTGAGATAACATCGGTCTCTCATGCGAAGCCGCTAAGGTAAGCTGACTTTGATTATCATTGATTTTTAAAGATAGCTTTCTTTTCCAAAATAGTGTGTGATTTTTTTTGATAATTTAATTGTATTTCGAAAGTTTGCATCTATAGATTTTATATGCTAAACATTTTTATTGTCTCTTCAATGCGGTTGAAAAGATATGCATTTGAAAGAAATGTTTATTCTATGAATGTTTGTTTCTATGCAAATTATTTTGATAAAAAACTGTTTTTTTTTAATGGAAAATGATTCTGTTGTTTAAAACAGATGCAATTATTTTGTTTAAACAAATAAAATGAAATATATAAAGAAAAATTAAAAATATTAAAATTTATATTAATTGATTTATGTTTCAAATGTTTATTTTAGTCGCATTTGGATTTTATCGAAATAGAAAAATTTTATATTATCATTTTCGATTTAAATAGGGTAATTTTTTATTTGTATTTTACTTGTGCTCTTCAATTTTCATCCGGAAATAATTAAAATTTCATTAGTTTATTTTAGTAATATGATTATTTATAACAAACTTCTATGGTTTTATGGAATTAAGTGCTTAATATCCATTTCTGTAATAATTTTTTATACAAATCGAAAAATATTTGATAAAAATTAAAATCAAAAACCGAGATAAGATAAAATTTATTTAAATTTCATAAAAGAAATATTTCTAAATTTGTAACAGAGAATTAGATAAGTATTTTAAAAAATTCATGTTTTATTGTGGCATGGAAATAATACGAAAAGCTCATTTTTTAGAGTGTATTTTTTTTCTTTGAAACTTTTTCAGAAAAAAGTTAATCCTTTATTGCTCTAAGAATGAGATTATGAATGTTTAAAATACCGACTTTAAAATTTTAAAGGAGTAATATTTAATGTTCGATAAATGTCCGAGATTGAACCCACTGCACATTACAGATATTAATACCGATTTAATCAATTAATTCTGATCTTCGTAATTTAAATATTTATAACTAAGCTAACCCATAGTTTTTAAAATTTATATCTGTAAAATATTTTTCGGTGCATGCCACTTATTACATTATATTTCTTTTTTTTCTTTTAATAATAAATAAGTTATCGAAACAACCAGCTCAATATTTTATTTATTTTTTAAAAATAAATGAATTCGTCTTCAAAATTTGAGATATATCTAAAAGTTAAATTTCTTCTTATATAATATTCTTGTTTAGAAATATGGAATAATTAAAAAGATATAATCATGCTTAATAGATATACCAATGAAATATTTACAGTTACATGCCATTGAAAGGATAGTAGCATTTTTCTTTCATCAAAATATTTTATATTAATGAATATTTTAATATATAAGTGGAATTATTAGCGAAAGTATATCAATCTGTACAAATAGATACTAAAACTTATAATTAGGCTATTCGAATGTCATATATATACATAAAAAGTTATTATTATTTCGCAGTTTCAATAATAAATTAAATAAAAACACTTTTTTAAAGAAAATCCTGAAATTAGAAGGCTTGTTTGGGAACAGATCAATGTTAAATGAACATTAAGAAAAGAAATTCTTATTTGATAAAGTTGAACACTTTATAATAGGCATATCTATATGTTACCGGATGAAAGAGTTTTATCATATTTATTGTGTTATGTTTCAATAGTTTATGTAGATTATGTAGATAGAATTAACAACTTCTGTTAATTTAAATTCCAAATCTTTCAAATTATTTATCTTAAGTGATAAATTTATTTCTTAGGGGAAAAAAACTAAAGGAATTTTTTCGCTTATAAACATGAATCAGGATATTCGCTAATTTTTAATAATTAAAAGAATAAAATCTTGAAGCAATTCTAAGGATTCTTCGATTCAAAGCAATTATAAGGATCAAGTCAAATTTTAGACAGTATTAAAATTTATTTCAATTTAATGGAAATATTTAATAAATGTTTTAAATGCTGGTATTTTCTGTAACAAAAATTAGAATCATTGTTTGTTTGTACATCAGTTTGAAAAATATCTGTCGATTTACTGCTTCGGAAAGGAGCCAATTTAGAAATAACTTGCAATACTTTAAATTAAATCTTACTTCTAAGTCTTTTAAGCCTTTTTTTATAATTTTATTCTTAATTTTTAACTTTATCTGCCCCAATTCAAATGAATGTTTTTCAATAATTCAAATTATTTTTTATAAGTAACATTTGAATTGTTTGAAAATTTTTATATTTCATAACTGCATATGCACTGCAATATTTTTATATGTTTCGATTGCTATTAAGTCTAATCAAAAGTTTAATGCTATTGGAAGAAATAATTTTTGTTGAATTTTGTTGAATATTGTCTGAATCAATTTCTAGATTAAAATGAAAATCGCAGATATTTTGATGCTTTATTGTATCTGAGCGAAAAGGGGTAATAATAAGTAAAATCAAGGCATGTTTTAAGCTATAAATGATGCACGCAAGCTGAAACATTTGTAAAGCTGCAGTTCTCTAATTATAAGTAATTCTCAGTCATTTTATACCTGAGTGAAGTAATAGCTCTTCGTTTAATACGACTCGGCGGTCAAAGGCCCTGAAGAAGCATACAAAAGAGGCTTTCATCTAGCTTATTTTTTATGCATTCGCTTTTTCAAAAATACCTGTTTTTCTAAACGCATACCTCAACCGTAGCTACTTGTTGATTGCATCTAGCATGAAAGATATCGTGTTGCACGTAGAAATCACAAGACTCTCTCATTACTGTCAAGAAACTGGAATGAGGATTTTATCTTAATGTAAGTAACTTATGAAACTATGGATAATGATAGACTAAGAATTATTTTCTTTGTTATTTTTTTCAATTTGGAGGCGTTTCGAATTTTTCCCGTTTTTTTTTATACAGTTTTTGCATTTATTATTTTAACACACTTAAACTTTAATTTATTAGTAGATTATTTCATCCTTTTTGCTTAGGTTTAGATTAATAGATTTATTAATGCGTCTGAATTTTTTGTAAAATTTAGGGAATTTCTTTTAATTTCGAAACAGTATTCTTAATTTGATTTTTTTTTGTTGTTTTTATAAAAATATTATTTCCATACTACAGCAAAAAAAGCATATCAAAATTTATAAAATATAAGTTGATAACAATTTTAATTTTTAATTTTGAGGAACTCAAGAAATACAAATTAAATGTTCAGATTCAAAACTGAACTGCATTATATTTACGCCTTGCAAATCAAACTTAAACTTCGTTTTAGTAAAATGAACTAATAATTCAAATTGTTAGAAATAAGCTTGGATTTCAAATCAAATTATCTCTCCGTTTGTATAAGAACTGTTGTATGAGAAAGATGTTTTTATGAATTTTCATTCAGAACAATAGAATGTGAAGAAAATTATTTTTTCTCTTTTTGGTTTTTATTTATTTAAAATTAGAAATACGGTGTATAATTTTTTCTATATATCACAAATACTTTTGCTAAAATAAACTCCAATATTTAACTCCATTCTACTCTTTTCTTATTTGCATGTATTTGCATATGCTAACCTATAGTTACCACCAAATTTGGTACAAATATACTTTCGAAGATGGGAACGCTCACTTCAGAATATTTTTTTAATTCCAATAAAAATTTCAATAAATTAAAAATTAAGCTAGATGTTGATGTTTTTTCGGGTTAAATTCCGAAAAAATCCAAGCAGAAGAATTATTTTTATACTGTTTTAAAGTACAAAAATTATCTTTTAAAATAGGTCAATTTAATTCATCTAAAAGTCTTGAGTCTAGATTTAATTAAGTTTTTAACATATTTTTAAGTATGTTCCACAACAATATTTTCATAGTTGTAAATTAAACCCAAATATTTTTCATTCTTTCATCAAATATTTGGTCTTGTGATTTTTTTTCCCACTATTGAAAGTTAAAGTAGAATTATTTTTAGTATCTATGTAGTTTATAGGAGGAATAAAAAAGTAAAGTTACGGAGCTACTAAATTTAGAAAACGGTTTTCGTTTTTAATAATGTTATTATGTTATTATGCCATGGAACTGATCTGTAATAGGAAAGTTCATGTACACAATAAACAGATCAAATATAAGACAATTAAATTAACTGATATAACATATTTAACTAAATAACTCATCTTAAATTTCTGATAGTTTGTCAGAATCGTAAATATCAAATTTCGTCTAAGCAATCTATTTGAAATTAAATATAACCAATATCTTCAGCGAACCAGCCAGCTGCCAAAGTCTATCAAGTTTGAATAAGTTTATTGAATATTGTGGCAATTGGAGATAAAGTTTAACTTAAGAAGTAAGCAATGACTTAATTTTTTTACAATTAGCAGAATGTATAATATTTTTATATTATTGCCTCTTTTATTGAATCAGAGAATTTTTTAATTGAATAATTCTCTGATATATTACGTAAATCATGAAGTATATTTTGTAATGTATGCAAAACTTCAATCTTCAAAGACTATTCTTTCTATCATGTATTTTTAAAATGCGATTCAATTTAATAAAAATATCATTATACTAGTTGAAGTTTAATTGTTTCCCGTTTAAAATAAAATTTCAAATTTTAGGTGAAATGAACTGAAAAATTAGAGATGTTATAGGAAATGAAAATTTGAATTTAAAAAATAGCTTGTTGATAAAGCTATTAAAGATAAATTATATACAAAAAATCCAATTTAAATTTTACGAAATCAATAATTTCAATGAATCAGTGAATCAACAAAAGCAGCTCCTCATGATAAATCCCTTCCTTAAACAAAAATGGAACAATTAAATTTTTTTCTATGAAATGCTTCTGTAGGCAACTTAATTTTTAAATATTCATTGACACTATCTTTAAATTCTATGATTTGAAGTCTCATTGTTCGTTCTCATTATATACACAAAATTCTGAATTATAAACCTCGATTCATAATTTACTTACATTTGAAACCCAAAACAGGTCATAATTTAATATGCCATCAAAAGGTTAATGTGACATCTGAAAATTAAAAAAATGAAATATAAAAAATAACCTTAATGCCGTTTACCATAACGTATCTTTTAAAAAACGTTATAACTGGTACAAGCGAATTCCTTAAGTTTTGACGCAAGTAATTATTATCTTTGAAGAAGATGAATACGAGTTGGAAACAACCTGCAGATGATTAGTTGTTAATCATTTTGAAGCTGAAGTCCGTGGTTATTAAAAAAATACCTTAAGTGGGAAGTAAAAGTGATTACCTCGAGCGAGCCTGCATTCTTTCTGTTGTCAAATAGAGATTTTTTTTTTCCTTTAAATGCTCATATTTAATCTGATCATTGGATTCTCCTTGACATTATTATATATCTTCACGCATGAAAGAATTTTGCTCGATTAAAAGCTATTGCAATTACCGAAGACATTTTAATGCATTAGAGATCGATTTTTTTTTTTTCATTAAGTGCCTAATTCCTTCCATAACTAAATATTTTTGAAAAGAGTGTCACAAGATGTAAATTTTATTATAGAAATTTCATTCGATTTTATAGAAAACCGTAAAAAAGGCACGGATTTGAATTTAGTATGCCTTTAGGTGCTGCATTAAAAATTATTCTTGTGGAGGAATGTTTCAGCCTATTCATTAATGCTGACTTTGTTTTCATTTAATTTGTACTAGATGAGTAGAAAGTCGTTATATATTTACTGTTGAAATATAATATAAAAACCTAGTTGTAATATCAAAAGTTTTTATGGAATTGTTAGATTTTATTTTTTTATTGTGAACAGTAAAAGAAGACAAATAAAAGTTTTTTTTTACATATATGTTACTTTTTTGGTTATTTAGTCATATTCGTAAAATGACCATTATATGAATAATTTTTATGTTTGCGCTTCTTTTTTGTATTTCTTTTTCCGAAGCCTGAAAATAAATTTTGAAATATATAAATGTTTTATAAGATATCTATGATTTTTTTTCATTCTATCTTATGTGATTTATAAGCTCAAAATTTGTAATATTTTTAGTACAGGAAAATATTTAGAAATATATAGACAAATAACAATAAATTTGTACTTTCAGTAAATAAATACCGAAAATACACACAATTTCAATTGTTTTTCTAATTAAATATTTTATCTTTTCAACCAAATATTTTCATTTCTTTTCTAAACTTACACACACTAATTCGTTCTTATTAAAAAATTTCGAGGTCGCCTTTTTTTCTGATGATTAGCAAGTTAAGAATTGATAAAAAAATTAATTTATATTTCTTATATTACTATAATGTATTAAATAAGTTTATTCATTAACTTGATTTCTAAAAAAAGAAGCATTTAATGCACATTTAGAATTGTGTTAAAATCAGCAATTGAATAAAAAAAAATTTCAGTAATTAGAAAAGTACAAATAAAAAGGCTCCTTCTAAGAATCCTATTTCGAAATCAATCCAAATTAATAAGAAATCCACCTTAATCATGTTGCAACTATGTTCATTTCATAAGTTTCTGTTATGATACCTGTGAAATGCAAAATAAAAGGTAGCAAAAATGATTAAAACGAACGGCTCTCTGTTCTTCCTTTCAAACTTTAATACAAAAGTAATAAGTGCCTATATAATGAAATTTATTCTCATTATCTCTTGATTCCCCAGAAAATGAAGGAAACATCGGGGAAAAATGGAAAAGAAAATCTTATACACGCTCTTTTCCTTTTAGCAAAAGTTTTGCTTAGTCTGAATTATTTTTCAACAAAAAGTCCTGCATATGTATATTACATTTTATCAGTATTTAAATAACAAATTGTAAGCTAGTGTTTAATGTTTCTATGATATTTTGATTATTCATATAAAAGCAATGTTATTCTATAAATTGGTTTCAATAAAATAATTCTTTAGTTCTACTAGAATATAATTTGGCACGTTTTGCGGTACGTACATAAGACAACTTAAGATGGAAAAGAAAATAATTATTTCTAAATTTCCCTAATTGAATGTTGAAAATGGGGTAATCGTTTTCAAAACATTATCGCATAATTTTAATATTATAATTTAAAATTACATATTCGAATGATGAAATTTGTTAATTGTTTTTCAAAAATTGATTAGGTTTAAAAGGGTTATTTTGGAAATAAATATAGATGTCACCAGTTAATCTGTAGAAAGAATTAGTGACAGCTGCTTTCCAATGCAATTTTCGATATGATGAATGTGCAGTCTTATTCGAATAATGCGTAGGCTTCATTTTTAAAGCCTCGCCCAACGTTATTTCTCCCTTTGGCTATTCTATTATTGTACAAACTCTACTTACAGGTTAAATTCTATTCTCTGTCTTGTCTGTTCCTTTATAAGTCATGATCAACCATACTTCGAAAAGAAAAGGATGGAAAGTAAAATAATGTGGATGAGAACTTGAGAAGAAATAAAAGCCAAGAAAATTTATTGATAAAATCAATATTTTGTATAATCTAAAGTAATTTTTAAATAAATCTAAGATAAAATTAATTTTATCAAAAATTTTAATTTTAACCTAAATATGATTAATCATGCACTCCCCCATAAAAATTCCCAATGGTATTTGCATTTCTTTAAATGGTAATGTATTGCTTTTTGATTTATCACGTCTGTCTATTTTTTCGCATAAAGCGTTTCAACATTTCATACAGACAAATAAATTTAAGGAAATGAATGATTTTAGAAAAGGAAAATAATACAAGTAAAACTAACTGTAAACAATGCTAATGGTCCTGCGAATCGCTTATGATTTCAAATAAAAATGGGACGAATAGAAATATTTATGCAGAATGCAATCAATGCAAATTTTTGTCTGGTGCAGATAAAAATTAAAAAATATATATTTTGAACAAACTTCTTTAACGAAATACTTTGGACAAACTTCTGATTTTTCAGGCTTTTGTTAAAAAATGTTTTACATTGAGAAACCATTTGGAAAACAATGTAATACGTGTGTTTGTTTTTTTAAGTCTGTAAATATTAAGGATCAAATTTATATTTTAATGACAAAATGATTAACACGCTTTTTAGCTAACAGTATGATACTCTTTTTCAAACGTTTATAATAGCATTAACACGTTTGAATGTATCGTTTTTAATAGAGACGATGTTAAATAATGAGTATGTTTATAAAGAAATTATATTTCTGAAGAATTCTTTAAGCATCCTTCTTCTAATTAAAAATATGTGAACAATAGACAACTTTATCACATTAAAAGATTTTTTAAAAAAACCTTGCTAACTTTAAGCAAAAATTTCTATAATTATTCTCTAAATATCCAGGATCAATTTTAAAAATTAGCAAGTAATTTTCTCATTTGTAAATGAAATAATAATATAATAACTTCATTTCCATAAACTGATAGACCTGAAAATGTATAATATATAGTATAAATTTACAATTGGAGCAAATTTAAATAAATAAAACTTGATTGAGTTTTTGCGAATTCTTGAAACCAATTGCATAAGCTAATGCTATTTATTAGAAAAACATTTAAATTGTTATTGAATAAGGTTTAACATATTTGTGATATGGATATATTTCAATTAAAGCAAAGAAGCAATAAAAAGTTGTTTAAGAATTTTCACAGAAAAAAATGGCGCTGAAATAAATTAAATATCAGATTTATGCAAAGACAAAAAGAAAAATTAAGTTAATTAAATTCAGAACTTATCAGAAAAATATGCTGTTTTATAATTCAATTAAAATTATTTTTCATTGAGATTTCATTTTCTTTTTTTTTTAAATAAAAACGTTATCTTTGAAATAATATAATTAAATTAAGACCAAATTAAAAAATCAAACTGTAATAATTTCAATTAATTAAATATATGTAATTCAGAATTTTAAACACAAATACATTGATATTAGAATATGAATTATCTAATATGTTGTTTATCTCTTAATTATGAAATAAATAAAATCTTGAAACTTTGAACTTTCTAATTCGTTTACGTGCGTCATTTACAGAAATAAATTTTTTAAAAACATTTATTATATTTGGGTTAACTAGTAACTTACGCGTTACTATAGATGTACTGTAGATAATACTGTAGTTGTACTGTAGTGTACTATAGATGTACTGTAGATGTACTGTAGTGTACTATAGATGTACTGTATATAAAATGTACTTTTTTATTTCAAAATTTTTACTTTAGAGAATAGCCGATATTGTTTATTTTCTCATTTATCATTTTAACTCAGTTGTAAAAGAAATTTTATTTTCCTTTATCTATTTAAAAAAATTTTATTATATCCGTTTCACTGTTAAGAAAAGAAAGCATATAAAGGCGCAGCTGCACAATTTCTTCCGGGAAGATGGGTTTGTTAGAAATTAGGCTATTCTTTGTGCATGCTAAGAATATTTATTTTAACACAACTTTTAATTTTTGCTTCAGGACTGGCATCAAAAATTTATCGCCTCTTGGAGTTAAGAACATGTTTTGAATTTCAACTCACATATGTAGCATTTACGCTCTGAATGAAGCAAACAATTTTAAAAATGAATATGCTAACGAAATTATTCCTTAATCCGTAAACATTTGGTAAAGAAACACTCCCTTTAAACATGGAAGGAAAATATACAGTAATCTGTAAAATGTATTTCAAACATTTAACTTCAATTTTATTCCAAATTCGGGAATTTCGATTTTCAAATTATAAAATCAAGGCATTATAAAAATAATTGCTTCAGCTTTTGTGGGAAAAGTTAAAAACTTTTAAGCAAAAGCTATTTTTGTAAATAACTCTAAATATCATAACATCATGTTTATAATGCAATCAGAAGTAATATTTTTTAAAAAAATATCTTGCTTCAAGGCTTAAGATAAGGAAAAAAAACTGAAGATGATTTCACTGTCGTAATTTTAATTAAAATCACTTTTCTTTGATGCAAAGATGTTTTTTCTCTCATCCTAAACAAAAGATGAAAGTTTTATCTGGAAACATCAATTTTAATTTTGGTAGTTTTTGCTCATTGTAAACAATAAACGTTTACTCGACAGACGCTGAAAAAGATGCAGGAAAAATATTACAAAATGCAGGATTTTTTTATGGATTCGAAACAATCAAACTCAAGTTGAATAAGAATATCTTCTCCTAATCAATTTTTTTATTAGATGGTCATCAAGAAAAAAGAATAATTTTAATTAGTGAATAATTTTTAATTTAAATTTGAATTCTATTGTTTCTAAAAAAAACAGCTATAAAGTTTTAGAAAAAAAGGCTTGTGTTTTTCTTAATATCTAAACTTAAATAATAATACTTTACTTCGTTCGGTCCTTTAAAACAAATCCATTTGATTTATAAATAAAGCTAGACTCTTAAAATAAATTCACTTGAACTTTTTAACAAGCATTGCCAAAAAGAATTTCGTAAATTAAACTTCTATTCTATTTTGGTTTTTTTTATATAGAGAGCATAGTATATTCGTTCGCTAGTATTAACATTTCTAAATATTAATAAGAATTACCTGAAATATTTGTTTGAAAACAAATATGTGAGCTTGGTCTGAAAAATGGATAGAATTTTATATTGTATTTTTCAAAACCTTTTTGAATTATTTTCATAGAAAATAATAAAAAACAAACAGGTGAAACCATCTAAAAAATAATAATTAAAGTCATTATTTTTCGATTACAAAAGTAAAAATTATTTTTATTAATATTAAAAAAAACTCCTTCCATTATCAATAATTTAACTATTTAATTTCTTTTGATCCAACTCAAAACTATGAGGCATTAAGTTTAATAAGTTAGTACTGTTAACCAACTGTTTTATTATGTCGTTTATTCCAAAATTTGCAATTATTTAAAAATTTGAATTTGATAGAATAAAAACTGAAACTAGAGATTTTTAATTGTATATTTATTCCAGATAATAAGTATTAAAATCTTAAAATATAAATGTACTATACCAACATTTGCTTGCAAGAAATATCGCACACTTTTTCAATGAATCTCAATATTATTCTTATAACAAAATAATTTATTATTTGATGCAAAAACCTAATTTCAATAATTCCTGATATTCAGCAATCCATCTTTCGTTATCTACGTACAACATACTTTTATAAATTATTAATATTATTTATATAATTTGCAGCATTCACAATGTCGACTCATTTTCCAACGATTTAATATTGATATGCATACATCATGACTTTCAATCATCTGTTAGGTAAATTTATATCAGATAGTGAAAAAATTATCCAAAAAAGGTAACCTGATTTCGAGAGGATAGGAAATGATCAAAAAAAAGTTTTCGAGCATTAGTTTTAACGAGGAAAAAAATTTACAAATTTATATAAAATTATAAATTATCACAGATGTTATTTTAATTTAGTATTTTTGCATATAAAGAAATTACTAAAAAGTCCAATACTATCTTATTTCCTTATTTCTAAAAATAAAATTGAAAGTATTGGAATCTATTAATAATAAAAGATTCTTAATTTACTACTTTTTAAAAAAGATCATGCTTTTAGCTTTATTAAAGTAATCATAATTTTAAAATTATATCTCCAAAAGGACAAAAAGGATTTTTCTATATCGAAACGTTTTAATGATTAGTCATGGGAAAATTCATTTCCATTAAGAGCAAAGATACCAAGAATAACGACTTCTCAACTTCATTAAAATTTTTGATAACAGATAAAAATTTAAATGAAACAGTTTCTTTTTCTTAGAAACAGCATAATGTTTAACATTAATCGGATTCGTTCTTTGCCATATAGAGTGCTGAATTTAATACTTTACATAAGAACCGATCAAGCAAAATACTTATTTATAGTATAACCTTCCTTTTTACATTAATTCGTACTTTTTAATTCATCCGCCAGAATTTATTTTAGAAATTCAACACGAAAGTACAAAGAGAAGTTCAATTGTTTTACTAAAATTTTGAAAGCACTTGTAAAATGAAATTGATTCTTGTTATAATTATAAATTCACATTTCAATTTTTATAGAAATAGTAACTATAAAATGCAGTCATAAGAAAACGCTCGTAACTCTGCATGAAATAAAAATTTAGAAACTGATATCTTTATAAAGTTTTTGAAATAAATATTATCTTAAATTAAAATTTTTATGAATAAGATTCTATTTAAAAACAGCTCTGATAACAAAAAAAACTATGCTTTTTTTTTCGTTTCTAATAAGTCATGCTTATGAAAAAAACACAAAATTAATAAATATTTTTTCCAAAAAAAATATCTTACTGAAACTAGCACGAAAGTCCTTCATCAATGACTTGGCGTTAGTCGGAGCCATTTCTTCTGTGAACGGGATTCAAAGAGACAGAAAAAAAAAAGTGTCAACTTCACAGAGCAAATCTTACGAACGAAGTAATCCAATGGTCAAGTCAGAATCTCTTAAAAAGTTCTGTAATCCCTCTAACGAGCGCCTTAAGTTTTATAGTTATTGGCTGTCATCAGGATATATCCCATGACTCGAAAACAATTTCTTTTCTCTGGATGGCGAAGATGCCTATCTCTCTTATCTTGAACTTGGAGAATCCTCTATATCCTCCGCCCACCCACCCTTCCATTCATTTCGTGTTCGATTGTTCCAGGATTGCCTACACGTGAACTAATTGCCAGACTGTCCACTCTCATGTGACTTGCCGGCCTTGCGATCACGTGTCCGGTGTTTTCCATACAAAAGTTTTTTTATGCAACGTGAGACAGTATTACAGAATATTGTGTGCCAAATTACAGCATATTAGATTTATAATGTCGCCTTTTTCTTCTTGCTTTTTTTTGTTGTTTGTTTAAGTCGATGAATCATGCGGTTCCGATGAGTTCATCGGCTGCAATCCCCGGACTTGTGTCATCAAACAAAGGGGTGGGTCAAATAAAGGACAGACAAAGACTCACACAAAAATTGTTGATGGAAATCTCCCTGACCTGTTCGATCATAAATGGTGACTCTTGTTATTTTTGAAATTTCGAGATTGTATTTATTTTCCCCCTATCAAAGTCGATCTCTCCATTTTGAATGAAAGTCAGAATGAAATTAAAATGTCAGAAAGAATAAAAGTTATTGTGGCGAGAAATTTATTTATGTCTTTTTTTCTGCTATAAAGAATATTCTTGGAATAAGATTATCTGACGTAAAATCTCAGAAATATGAAATATCCTTTTCTCATTGTCTATTTAAAAACTGATCACGAGTTGCTTCCATATGATTCATAAATAATTAACCTTAAGCAGTTAACAATCATTTCATACTATGAAATGTTTATTAATATTTCGTTTACGCTGAATTGTACATTATCATGCACTAGTACTACTACTTACTTTAATTGACTATCATACTCTTGTCCACTGTATTTCAGAACTGACTTCAGAACAAGAAATTTAATGTAGATTATTTGTGATTATTATACATTAATTTTAAATCTTGTTTTTATTTATAATTCGGTAATCAGAAGCTTCGAAATTCTACCACATGTTATATAGTACCTATGGGTTTTATGGTATTCAATAAAAATATCATTCGTTAAACTGTAAACTTCAGTTCATAGACATGTTTGAAACTTTTGCATAATTTTCTTATAAAAATTATGTAAAAATTGTTAAGGAAATTGTGAATAACTTTATTAACCTAAATCAAAGATTGTTGTTGCATGCGTTATTGTCTTAGTTCCCAATTTCTAGCAATAACATAAATCTATTTAATGATAAAATTTTAAAAAAAAAATCCAATATTTTTCTGAATTCTACATAAAATTTTAATATTGGTTTGCAGATTTACAAGCCAATTCTTTTTCCATAAATATTCCGAATGTTTTGACATTAACATCCATTTTGACATAAATCGAAGGTTATTTTATCTTTCTTATACGCGAAATATACAAAGAGTAGGTATTGTAACCACAAAAAAATTCGAAATAGAGATTTTGGCAAATCTTCACGTTTCAGACCTACCTCCCTGTGTTCGAAAAACATATCTCTGGAATTATGAGTGCCTATCTGTGACACGATAACTCAAAAATGCTTTGAGCTAGGCGAATCAAATTTAGTCTGCGGTTTTCACAAGAGCCATTTTTATGGGTCGTGGCGGTGTGTTGGTAAGGTCTCGGCTTCAGAACGAATAGTTTCAAGTTCGAAACCTGATTCCACAGAAGAACCGTTGTGTAAAGCTGGTCTAGTGCATGTTAAATATGTAGGGACCAAACGTCCTACCGCTGGTTTGGTGGGGAAGTTAAGAGAGGGGGTGCCGTCTCAGATTCCGGATCAAAATCACGAGGTCCATCTCAAAATATCTCTACCGTTGCTTTAAAACGGACGTTAATACTGAACTGAATGGAACTAGATATTTCTATCAAATTTTCTGCAAAATCTATTCACAAGTAATATATCTTGTTTGGTTATTCGAGTATAAGTTAATAAAATAATCAAAACATGAGGAGATAGATAGATAAACTCTGATAAATAGTTTTAGCATCTAATGTATAAATATATATAATTGTGAACGAAATCTGTCAAAAGATATTTTTGTTTATACATTCGCTTGCATATAAACAAGATTTAGAATTTAATCATAGCAAAGATTTAGATAAGGTATATATTACCTTGTTACTAAAATTAATGTCAGATTTTGTGTCAGATTTTGATTCCAATTGATAGACAAAACTGTTTTCAAAGAGCATACTCGTTTTCTTTACTATGCTATAAGTACAAAACGCTCATGCCCTCCTTGCGTCTGCTGTTTTGTTCAGGGTTCTGCATTTGCCTATGCTGAAGGAAAGTGACACCTTCATTAATCAATATGCAAGAAAGATTCGTAAAGATGGCTCCCACCGTTTTTTTTATTATTATTTTATTTTATAATGAAAAAAAATTCCATCAAATAAAAATTCCGAATTAATTTTAAAGAATAAACCACGTAATTTTTACCATTTAAATTTTAAAAAATAAACATTTTTTAAATGTTCTATAATTAAAATATTGGTACGAAGTAGATCACAAATGTTTTATTGTCAAAATATTGACACGAAGCAGATATGATGCAGCTGTATGACGAATTATCACAGTACAAGTACATTTGATCGAATGTTTGTGACGTGTTTAAGAACGTAAAAGATAAAATGTAATACAATTATATTAAAGTGGGACACAAATGTTTCGTATAAAAAACAAAAACACATGTGGGTGTTGTAACAGTTCAAAAACATCCTTTTATCCCTATATAGTGAACGAGATTCTGCTAAATACTTCCTTGATGACCATCGAAATAACAGTATTTGGCGGATAAAGGGTTTGTTTTTCTGCCACTTTGCAATATATAGGGTACCTGTCTTCCGCATTTCAATTAAATTTGAAAGTAAATATTTTGGATTTTGTTACAAAATCGAATCTGGCTTTTAATTGAATTACAATTGCCTGGTAATTCTTGAAATATGATAGAATTACTACAGTATTTAATCTTTATAATTTTTTGTACATAATTTGTTTTATATTTTGAATGTATTTATTCTTTGCATTACTATATAAAATTATAAAAAAAATTAAAGGTATTTTTTTAAAAAGAGAGAGAGAGAATGCATTTAAGATTCCAGAGAACTGCGGCAAATATAAAAAAAGAATGCTATACTAGTTTTTATAAGTACAGGGCAAGCGTTTGATCTAGGAAATAACAGCTTTACAATCAGCAATTTCTATATTGGTGATTCATAAAATATATTTCATAATTAATAATTGGTTAAACAAACATACATAATCAAGGCAATTTTTACAATATAAAATAATGTTTCATATGCATAGGGTGACCCATACATAAGGACCTTTTCTTCAGTAAAAATCTTGATTATAAAGCTCTCTCCAATATTAAGTATGATTTATCTCATTAAATATTCTAAGAAATCGACTATTTTTTAGCGAAAATTCAATTTTATGTATCTTTATCAATAGTAAAAATTTTCAATATTTTTTTGACAGTATTGAAGATTGAATTTCATTTCAGAATTAAGAAGATTCTTATCTAACGGGATTGCCTTTTCGGCACACGTCTTTGTTTGATAAAAAATATTTGCATATATGGTTCCGATTGTTCAGGACATTCATTATATTTGCTTATCAAAGCGTGAAAACTGCTTCTATTTATAGTTTCATTTTGAATAATAAAGTTATATATCACTCAGTAAGAACCTACTTTCACATTTAGCTTCCTAAAAAATAAAATTTGCATTTAAAGAAAAAAAAAATTAAGGGAGGGGAGATTCTAAAGCTTATAGTCAAAACTCTTGCTTCATTTATGTTTTTCTTCATTTTTCTTTCTTGAACGATATAGTAAATTTCACCTGAATTTTTATGTAGGGGATTCCAAAGCTTGTTTACGAGCTATAAGATAAACAAAAATACATAAACAAGGCCTTATTACAATATAACATATTCATAAGGTGACCAATGCGAAGGATCTTTTTGTAGTGAGTTAGGTAAAAGAAAGGCATATTTCAGATACAAGGTAACAGTATAGAACACTAGTGTTATAAAACACAGATTCATTACATTGCAGCGATTTGTGATGAGCGAGGATAGAACCTGGGACCTTATGGTTCGCAGCCCAGTAACATGACCACGATACAAAAGCAATTGCCCGTGTGGCGTAGCTGTTAACTGGCTTATAAGCTATTTACTACAACATTATAGATAAAACAGGATGAGTCGTATGCAGCATTGTAGATTCAAGGGCAATTAGGACATTTTATCGATAACAAATTTTTGAAGTACTTCAAATAAATGTTCAAAGGATTTTCCTTGGAACGTCACGCACGCCTTGCATGTCCTATTTCATGCAATTGTGCTACTGTACTATCATAAATTTGCATTCCATTAAACCTATGTTGTCCACTTTGTCTAGGGTATCATTTTTTTTTCATTTAATTCGCAGACAAAGTATCCCTTGTAACGATGAGATGACCGATTTGTTTGCATCTTCTGTTTTTTTTTTCACCATATTCTGTTGTAAAGATGATTTGTTTCTTTATCCTTTAATATCCTTCACGGTTGTGAATGACTCTTTGGAAAACCTCTATTCCATATCTTATGTGGTGTATATTCTTTTATTAGAATTCAAGTATCTTACATCCTTATACTCATTTTGGTCATTTCATATCGGATGATGCGACAATTAATATCCTTCACGATTGTGAACGACTTTTTGGAAAACCTCTATTCCATACCTTATGTGGTGTATGTTCTTTTATTAGAATTCAAGTATCTTTCATCCTTATACTCATTTTGGTCATTTCATATCGGATGATGCGACAATTAATTGTATTTCTTGTAATGTTTTGTTCCAACATGATTTACTTATTCGACAGTGAAGAGAACTTATATAAGTGAAATGTTGGAAAACATGCTATTAAAAAAGGGCAACATGCTAAAATAATAAGAATGTACAAACAACGGTAGCCCATAATGCGCCGACCAAAAATGCCCTCGAAACAGCATGCAGAAGTTATATTAAAGTCTTGCTTTTAAAGCAACGCTAGGGTTATTTTGCTACGGGCACCCTAATTTTGAATCACTGTCAGAAGATGAGGACGACACCTGAGCGGAAGGAAATCCGCTCAGTGAAAGTCTGTCTGCCCTGTGTCCGAGTGCAAGACACATGAAACCTTAAAGGGTAAACCGTACATAAATAAATTTCAGTACTCCTTTTAGCATCTCAAATATAGATTCTTATCAAATTTTGAATGAATTCTTTGAAATGCCTGTCGGCACGTTCGCATACACGTAAATTTAATAACTCAAAGGCGCAATTATTTGCGTGAAGCTTTCTCTGAACAACACTGCATCACAAAGTACAAAAATAAGAACTTTTTGCTAATAACAATAGTATGCGAGGATAGTATCGTGAATATAAATTTTATAAATTGTAATCTTCGATACCAAATAAATGTAACCCATTTTCTTTTTCACGCATATTAATAAATACAATGTACTTAAAGAATATAATCTTTCGGCATTGTTATTTCTTTACCGGATTTCGATTTCTAAGAAATGAATGCAGCTTTACAGATTCCAGAATTCATTCACCCGAGATTTTTTGTCATGATTTACATCGGAAGTTCTCTTTGATCGTTTGGTCCGAAAATAGCATAATTTGCATTATCTGCTTTCACCGGAAGCAGAGGAACAGTCCCTTTCTCAACCCACTGAATCGAATCAAATCACATTTGGATGAGCATCCCTTTGTTCCATGGATTTTTTCATAGCAAGTAATGACATATTTCAAGATATTCTAACCACTCACAGCTTAGAATAAAACCATTTTCTTACGGTGATGCACCTATATGTACGAAAGATTTTCATACTTCGGATACATTCGATGATTTAAATCAATCTCTGAAGGAAGGAAATCTGGTAAGTCAGCAATTTTTTAATGCCATTTCTGATTAAATCTGTAGTTTAATTGAAAGAATAAAGTATTTTAAATTTTAAATTTATTCAGAAAAATACATGCTCTTTCCTTTTTTTTTTTCAAATTTTTTCTCCTATCGGTTTAAAAATTAATAAAAGGTCTCATAACTTACATCCTTAACTGAAACTGGTGAAATCTGGAACTAATATTTTGTCTTCATTTTCCCGCTTACTAATATGTCCTCCAAAAAACAAATTAAATGGCATGCCACTAGAAGATATGCCGGTCTAGATATATTATGATAGATAAATCCGTCAGGAAAGCCCGTCGCCCTTGAAAGATATGCCCCTCATGATATACAATCTGTTATCCTAATAACAGTATATCAGATCTGATTATCACAGCTTAATTAACGAAAGTTGTAATAGATAAATGCATGTATGCTAGTATAAAGCTTAAGAAAATCAGCGGGAGTTGTCTCCCCAAAACTTCCTCGTATACTCTCTAATAAACTTCTCAGAGAACATACTCTCTAATAAACTCTCACTTAAAACAGAGAACATGGCTTTATATGGTAATAGCGTAGATTAATTACGAAATATAAACTTTTGGCATGAATTTAGTATTTTTACTGAATATATCGTATGAACCTTGGCGAATTATTTAGTGACTAATTCCTGGCATGCGTTAATAGTATCTGGAAACCGAATTTGTGTTTTAGGCATATTTTTCTCAACCGATTGGAACAAAGATTTGACACAAAACTGCACGTGTAGTCACAAAACACCATATCAAATTTGATATATTTAAGTCACTGAATTTTTGAATTATCGCATTTGCATATATTTGAAATCATAGACAGACAGACGGTCAACCCTCAACCCTTCAAAATTTGATAGGTTTCTTCACTATAAATGTTAAATATGCATGCCTAATCTTATTAATCTGACTTTATTCGTTTTGTAATTATTGTGTTAACTTATATTTGAACAGGCGGACCGACAGTCTTTGATAGAAATCTGCAAATTTCGTATAATGACGATATATCACATTTCAACCGTCTAACTCAAATCATTTTTGAGTTATCTATCTCACATACAGACGGGCAGAGACCGACGGAAATTTTCCAAAAATGTATTTTTCGAACTCAGGGAGATCTGAAACGTGGAGATTCGTCGGAATTTCGAATTCAAATTTTTTGAGGATTACTATACTTTCTCTATACTAGGTATTCAAGAAAGTAAAAATTATTATTTGCAGTATACTTCAGATGTTAGGGACATTAAATTTTTTGTGCCCTCACAATGGGATCTTATTTATACATGTTGTTGTTTATAATGGCACTTGCCATGGACAAGCTCGCTAATGAAGCCAGCGATTTTTCAACCAAAGGAGCATCTCCTGTTTTTGGTAGCGCCAGCTAGGGCCAAGAGTACGTCTTAGCTACTCACGCATCACATTCGCTTGCGCAACCCCTTTTTACAGGGGGGGGGGCACATTCACACATCTCACAGATAGAACAGATAAGGAACACCCATGCCCGAACCGGGACACGAACACAGGACGCCCAAGTCAAGAGAAAGACGCGCTACCACTATGCCAGGACGCCTGTTCTATATTCATAATACTCATGAACACTCAAATTAAATAAACACTCAAAACTATAAATAATTTAACCTCTGCTTGTTGATCGTTATTTATTCATGTTTATGTTTATTTACATATACATAAATCAGTCAATTTAAATATAAGAAACCCTATATTAGACACTGAGCAATGACACCTCCCATTTTCCAAAACTGAAGTTCTCATGCTATAATACTGAAAAACCAAAAGGGCACAGAAATTTTTAAGTCAGCCCAGCGTTACAGACACCGGAGGACAATAGCATATACTGATGTCAATCTTTGTTTATGAAAAATACTGTAAAAATATAACATTTATGAGCATGTTTGCTTCATGATGCTTAAATAAAAGCATAGCATTAATTAAGTTTAAAACATTTTAATTAAACAATAATAATTATTAATAATTCAATTAATAAATAATCTGGGAAATAAAAGAAAATATTTGATGATATTTTTAATTTTCTTCGAAATAAAGTTTAAATGCTTGTGCTTTGATTTGTTTGTTGTTTATTGGCTGAAGAGCCGTTCCGTGTCGATACTGCTACTAAAGAATTTAAATGAATAAAGGAAAAAATAAATAGAAATTTAGCATCTTTCCAAAAAATAGTTTGCACGTGTTTTTTTAAACAGTTGAAAAGCAGCAAAAAATAACTTTTAAGTTAAATGCGTCAAATTTCATCCCTTTAAAACTTTTGAAATATTCGTAATACTTTCATAATCTATGCAATTTTATTGATGTAAAATAATAAGTCTGTCAAAAATTTGAAAAATGCTCGAGGAAATGTATTTGTTTTGCATATTATCTACGCACTTTCTATACAAGGAAAAGTTTTTAACATTTGCCTTTGTTTATCAAGGTCCAAGTTAAAAAATTATTAGAATCCAAAATTCGATCTAATCATAATTTTTGCAAACAGTTACTAACACTTAGCAGTTTTCGCATATTAGGAAAAAATGAAATTTTCGAAATCGTCTTCATTGCATTAGGCATGCCACTTATTCTCAGTTTTTTGCCCTCAATATATCAAACAGTATGGTTTAATAAAAAATTCACAATTTAATAACCATTGAAATAAACAAAAATTTCTAAATTTTATTTAATTATTTATAATCTATTTCACGTATGGTTACATTATTGTATAATATTTACAAATTATATTATATCCATTAGCTAAAATAATTTTCAAGCTATTTTTTTATATATAAAAATGATCATTTTTTTATTGTAAAAAAATTTAGATATCGGTGTTAACATTTTTTTCTTTTCTTATGTCAATCTTTATGAAATATTTCAATCACTTATAATATTGCAGTAACTTTTAATGAGTCCAAATGGCATCATAGAATATTTAGCATCTGCGTTAATTAACGATGCCAAAAGACATACAAAGAATACCAAATGGAATCTCCGAATTTTAATTTTAAAATGTATTTTTTAAAGTTCAAAGTTCCTATAATTTATGCATATTTATATTTTAAGCATTAGAATATTTTTAAAAAGTATACTTTAATATTTTATATAGTTTATCAAGAAAATTGAATATGAAGCCTCAAAGATTGGGCGTTCTAAAATAGTCAACTAAACAAGACCGATTTTCATTTTGATAATTTAATATTTTCTGAATTAATTAAAGACTGAAAATAATGTTTCAAAATATTTTTATAACTAAGATCGCATTTTTATAAGGGCATACTATCTATAAATTGTTTCGACATTTATGATGCAAAAAGCCTTCAAACATTCAATAAGTCAAACAGCTGAATATGGGGTTATCATTTTTTTTTTTTTTTTTTGCATAGTTACTTCTTAATTGTAGATGCTCGTTAAAGTTTCTCAAAATTTTAATTCGATTTTTTAAATAAAAATCAATCGAAAGTTTCACGGTTTTCCACAATAATTTCCGAACATATTATTGCATCAGAATTATTTAAAACCACTTTAAGATTAGAAAATATGCTGTTCAATCAACAAGGGATTTTATTTTTATTTCCGCAGATTATTTTTCTCTGGTTTTAATAAATTCTTAGATACATTTTATAACAAAACTTCTCATTATCTTAGATGAGAGTTATAAGTTTATT
>JAPMOR010110223.1:100194-119475 GCA_026543865.1 Argiope aurantia
GAATTTAATGAATAAAAAGTAATGACATTTAATAAATATTTAATCTTTAATGAATTTAATGAAAAAAAAATTAAAGAAATTTAATGAAAGTTCAATATTTAATGAATAATTGATATAAAAAAATATGACAATCTCTAAGTCAAACAGTTATCTCCAATAACCTTTCGAATCAGCTACAGCTACACAGTCTGGCTTCATTTTCCTTTAAATTGTTCTATTATGGCTGAAATTAAATAAAGTTCTATCTTTCCGAAATATCGAGAAAATAAGCTTATCTTGCCAATATTGATATAAGAAAAATTAATGATACAATCGTTTCCTCTCATAACTTACGCAAATACGATCATTTATGCTAAAATGGACATTGATTTGAACTAAAATTCACATCCATCAAGCGAAGGAAATAAAATCTTTTCCTTGCGACATTTAAAATATTTTTTCTGTAAAGAGTGTTTATTATTATTATGTTAAATAAAATTTTTCTTGATATGCTTTTTTAATTATTTAAAATACTACTTAAAAAAAGTATTTTACGAATTGTAGCCTTAATCCTAATGAAGATTTTGAGAGAATATATAGAAAAACTATTCTTATGTAAAACTTGAAGGATATTGGTTAAAATAAATTTTTTAAATCATTTGTATGCAAAAATTTCAAGAACGAAATACAAGTATATTTTTCTTACGCTTCTTTTCTATATGGAAGAAAAATTAAAACCATTTAATTAAAGCTAAATTTAATATCTAAAAGCAATTTAATTTTTTTTTCTACAGGCTAGCGTTCAAGATTATATTAGTTTGTTACATTTGTCTAAAAGTGAGAGAATAACTTGAAAAGAGCATTCTTTAAGACGCAAATTCAGCTTGAATAATACATTATTTGTCATATTTTGCGTTCAAATTAAGCCTGCATTTTTTTAAAAAAAATACTTATAATTAAACCTTTTTCTAGCCTGTAATTAGTCGGATGCTATTCTAAAATCGATTATCGAATCATTTTTCGTTTTTATTAATATGTTTTTTTTAGTCATGCGTAAAAATGTATCCTTAGGAGATATAAATATCTTCTGGATATTACCATCTAACTATAAATATATTTAATTATATGGTCACCCTTTACATAGAGAAATCTCATCCGCAGCTCTATTTTTCACTTAATTTTATAATACTTTTGTACCTTTAAATTTCAATTTTATCAACTTGATGTTAAAGTTTGTGTCAGATTTAATTTGATTTTATAAACATGAGAGAGAAATACAAAGAAAACACTAGTTTCTAGGTTTAAATCTATAATAATAATTTTATAAATTCATATCTATTGAATCTGAAAATAATATTTAAAAAAATTTCATAAATCTGAAATTTATTTTTAAAAATTTCACATCTCTTTGAACTTTTAATACGCTTACGTTAAGATTACGTTTTTAATCTTTGTATACTATCAAAGACATTATAGTAATGGAACTGCTTCGAAAGATGCAACGATAATGATGCCTCAGTTCTTAGCATTCTGTTCAATTCAGCAACGGACTTAATTAAGTTTTCCCATTTACATGTATAAAATTTGCTTTTCCTTTTTTTAACTTATAATAAATACAGATAATTCATTCTGATCTTTATTTATTCATTTATTTTCAAAAACTAAATTTAATAGTAATTGCTGTTTGCATACAAAGTATATTATATCAACAGCATATTTCAAATGGAAACAACAAAAATTTTCTAATCTTTCAAATATTGCATTGTAAACGTTACAGTTGCAATAAAAAATTATGTTGATCTCGTTCTAGCTTTAACTTTAAAATAAATTCTATGAGATGACTTTAGATTTGTTATTGTTTCGAACAAATATTCTACACGTCAAGACTTTTGGTACCATTTGGGATGAGGTTTGGTTTGAAGTAAAAGACCCCGTCAGCAATCCTTTTAAGCATTTTAAATCTTCCGAATCCACACATTCGATACAAAATTAAAAAACGATAATTTCCTCTGAAACTCCCATAATAAAACCATTTTATAGTACCGTATGTATTTTCTGTTAATCCAATATTTTAGTTAAATATGTATATATATTTCTCAATGATTGTATTTTCTATATAACTTTTTTTATTCATTTCTTTATTTTGTTTTATTACTATTTTTTTTTCTTTTGTTCCATTTCTGTTGGAGTTTCTGATGTTTCAATCCTTTGTGTATAGAAAAAAAGTTGTTTAAAACAAAAGTTGAAATAGAACAAAAATCCGTAACATTGACAGTCATTTACATAAGTCAGTCTTCTATGTTAACTACTTTAATCTAGATATAGAAATCTATTGTCATTCTGATAGTAAGTTTAACTGCAAAAAAAATTTATTGCCAATTTGAGGGATAAATCACAAAGTTCTGGAAGTTCTTAATCTCCGGACAAAACAGATGATAGGGGTATTGAGATTACTTAGCAAGTGGTTGTGCTTTATGAAAGTGATGGCTACTGCGTTGATCAGTTATATAAATATTAATAAAATTTGGAGATAGAGAAGAAAAAGAATAAAACATTTAAGGCAGAATTTTACATAAAAAATTTTCTGCGAAAATGTTCCAGAGTCATGTCAGCGTGATAAAGCAAAAATTGGGCTTTAAACATGGATAATGTGACGGGGTCTCTTAACGTTCCTTGGAAACATGGGGTCGTATGATTCAATTTCTTTAATGTTGTTGCTTCCATTCAATTTATAAAAGACTCTTATTAATAATTTTTCTGACAGTTTTTTAATACAACAAGACTGAGGTCTTTGCGAATATCATTATTTCTGACAAACCATGGCATGTCACTTATCTGCCGAGCCATCACATTTTGCAATCTTTCTAGCGCTGTGATATGGGTTTTTTTGCTACAGTCGCCAAGATGGATGATACGTAGGATCTGAGAGACCACAGCATGGTCTACTAGCTTGAAAGCTTGTTTTCCTAAGATAGTTCAGACTTGTAATTAAGAATAGGATACAGCTTGGATTTAGTCCTTTACAGCTATTCTTGATTTTGTTGATAAGGGTTTTAAAGGTTTAGTGTTATTCAGAGTGACACCAAGATAAATTGTGCCATTGCACCACGTATCTCTTTCTGAAACAATTTTGTGGTGGATGAATGTTTTCTTTTCCAAGAGCAACAAACAGCTTAATATTTGTTAAAGATGAAGCAGATAGGATAAGATATTTTTCAATTAGTTTAAGGTCTTCTGTTAGTTTTTTCTAAAATGAACTCGGAATCATTGGTTTGTGCAAAAAAGCAGTGCTGTATCGTTAGCAAATAAACTGCTTTTAACTTCCTGGTAATATGTCATCAAGTTTTAAGGATTGTGAACTCAGATGAAGTAAAACATGCGTTTAAGATGAAAAAAAATTTACAATTTTTTAAAATCTCTTATACAAAATAATTAGGAAAATTTTCTATACATTTTACCTGATTATTAATTAGTTATTAAAGAACTTTTTTCCTCGTTTGTAATTTAATTGCATTAAAGGAATAATGACCCCACTCTTAAACATTGAAATCGGTTCCCAATTTATTTTCTTTGAACTCATGCCAAATATTTTTCACATGCTCGATTGCGTGCTTCTATTGCCATTGATGAAGTAAAATTCTCTTTTATGAGATGCCTTAAATTAGTATGGGTCTCCTACCAGATTAAATTCTTTAAAAACCACGTGCTTTTCCGGGTGGAATGGGAAATTTAAGCTAATTGGTTTAAGTGCTTGTGAAATTAATGGATGACAAAGGATGATCGGTGTAAATAATGAATATAAGTGTTTTATAATGTGATTCTGAAAATGTTTCAATGCAATTTGGATTTCGTGTCCATAACAATAATCTGAAAAGCGAGTGCAGAAAAGCAAATATATACGAGTACAAAATGTGCTAAGAAATTGGGAGTTTAGAAATGAACTATTCTAGCTAAAGGGTACGGAAAACTCGGGTTTTTCTTCAGTTAATGTCTGCAATTATTCTCAAAATGAGAAAAACTGAATAATATATTTTCGACGTTTAGATCTGCAAAAAAGAAGAACTTATTTGATCCTTGATGTAAGAGTTTGAAGCAGACGTGTCCTCGAAATTTCGCTAATCCCTTTGTCATCCAAACATTAAATGGTATGAATTATAAGAGTAGAAGTAAAATTGATTACTTTTAATTCATCTTTTAAATATACTTTTACTATCCTTTTGTTAAGTTTTTTTAAAGACACGTTAATCTAATAAAAAAGATTTCTCTAAACATGCAAATTATTTTAGCTTTTATATGAATATATGTATAAATGAAGAAAAATGTGTTGTACATATATGTAAAATGTACAACTAAATTTGTTTTTGGGATTTTTCTGAAACTGGAAGATGGGGCATGTATGAAAAAAACGACTACTTTTGATGTATCTAAGAACAATCTCCAACTGAAGCTGGGAGATATTCTAGATGTTCTTTGGCTTTATCAGTTATCACCACCAATAATAAAAATATGTGTGTGTGTGTGCATCTGTATGAGTGTGCGTGTATATGAATGGGCGTGTATGACGATTGGATATTTAAAATTTTAATCAAGTGCATACAAAATGTTGCATGATAAGATTCAATTATATATATAAAGTATAGCCACATATTACTCCAATATGTAATAATATATTATAATATGATGTAATATACAATACATGTTGTAACATTTAATAATATATTAATGTACCATAGTATATTACTGTACTAGGATACAATCATTGCTTTATTAATTTAATCATTGCATTATTTTCTTGAAAGAATTAAGAAATTTAGGCCCTCTTAGTAGGATTCACAGAATGAAAAATAAGCTCGTTACTTTCATTTTCTCTTTAAAAACGAAATAATAAATGCTTCTTATACCTATTCCTTATCATTTCACATGACATAATGTACAACTTTAACCTACGGTGATAGAAATTTTACTAAATAATAGCATAAAAAAGGTTCATTTTTTCCCAGCAGTTGGCTAAATAATTATTCTCATTATAAGCAAATTCCAGACCTTGTAATAAATAACAAGTGATTTGCCTAAGCAATTATTAGTTCGGAGTCATAAATTTTCATAGACATATTACAGAAAGATGAATGGTATCATAAAACTGTGGCTAAAAATATTTGCTTAAATGTAATAAATTTGACCCTTTATCACTTAAAAATACTTTATTACTGAGGTTAAATATGGCATTAACATTAATAGAATTAGTCAGTTCATTGTTTTTCGATATATACGGATTTATTTTACTCATTATCCTGTCACAGAAATCTTGCGCAGCGAGATGTTAATCTTCCTTGTGTCACCCCGTTCCAACAGCGTAGTTCAACTCTGCGTTTTAAACTTTTTAGCGATTCTTACCAAGTAAAATGCTTGAAACATCTGTCTTGTTTATCTCTTCGGAATTGACAATGACGTGCATAAAAACCTTTTTCGAAAAATCTATGGTAAATTTCTGATTACTATCAATTATAATGATTTCATAAATAGCACGCGATCTGACTCACGTGCTCTAAAGAAAAACCAAAAGTTCTTTCTCGTTTGCTTGGAAATAATAGTAAATTTCCAGGATATTTAGAAGATATTTTAAACATACTGTGGTTGAATATATAGCCTAATTACATGAATCACTGAAAAGGGGTTTTTTTTAAAGAAAAAAAAACCAGTCGTCCGACTAAAATATTGCTTCGTGTCATAAGACTAAACAGACATTTCAGATCATGTGATTAATAGATGAACCACAAGCAAAATTAATTTTTTAAAATTATTATTTCTTTCTTCTAAAAGCCTCATCTTCTATGATGACACATGAAGATAAGTTCAGTACGAGTCTGCACAAAGGATTCTTACGAGTGTTTAAACAAATTTTTGCAACAAGACTTAAATCAGAAACATTTTAGCGAAAGTTTCAAGCCCGCTACAAGTTTTAACTTCTAACATTTTAAACCTGCATTACTCCTTAAAAATCGATGATTAATTTGAATCCTTTGTAAAAGTAATATTAAAGATTTGTTAGCTTTTTTATATTGCCTTCCAGTTTTAAATTTCCAAAAGGAGCTTGGAAAAAAAACATCGTAATTTTTTTTTCAACTATGCGGAATTTTTTTATGAATTTATATTTGATAATAAAAAAAAATCTATCAGCCTTTTTTTTTTTACTTTTTCGTATACGTAGTATGCAGAAAGTATAGTAATCGTCAAAACATTCGAACTGGAGATTTTGGCGAATCTCTACATTTAAGACCTCTATGAGTTTGAAAACACGTTTTGGGAAAATGTCCGTCTGTCTGTGACAAAGAAAACTCAAAAACAATTTGATCTAGACAGTTGAAATTGGTTATACAGTCTTTACACAGAATTTACAGATGTTTTTCCAAAATTTGAGTAAAATCTGTTCAGAGGAAGTCCATCTGTCCGTTTTTTTCGAATATAAGTTACCACAATAATTACTAAACGAAAAGAATAATTATACTAAAGTTAAACAGAATGAAAAACCAAATACAAACGGCAGAAAAATTTGCATGGTTTAAAAATATTCTTGAATAAGAAAAGAAGATAAATTTGTAATAAGAAATTATGTTATACTCTTCAAGAATTAAACCACCCGTGACTACGCTTTTTGCGATATTGGAATACCTTTTGCAAAGAACAATAATAGTGCTCTAGGAACTGATTCACTAAGAAATCAGATATAGTGGGATGGATGTAATATAATCATATAATCACAATTGTTCATTTGTAATAATTAATCAACACTCAAATGCCTTTTCAAAAAGTGTGTAATAGCTTGCGTTGCAATAAGCTTTAACTTACTCAAAGCTAGTCAGCATAGTATCTATTAGAAGCATCTTAATCTACTTTATCTTCATAAGTGGTAGTTTTTCATCTCTCATTATCTTGTTTGATCAGGCATTTGAAGAATAAAATAAGTAAAGACATCTTCTACGAGAGTTAAATTTATCAATTTGTGCTTATATAATAGTTTAGTTTATTCTATTCCTTCAATATTTTTTTAATTCTTTAGAAAATCGAAAAAGAAACAGGAATTAAGGATTAGAAATTAATTTGTTATGATTAATAGAATTTAGCATTTACTGAATGATAAATTAAACCGCCGCAACTGCATTGCTAAAAGAATTAATTGCAACGAATAAAATTAAATGAAACAACTTACAGTAAGATTCCATGTCTTGAAGAGATCGTGATCGTTCTTCAAGTGAACTGAAAATTCAATTAAGCAATAGAGCAGTTTTAAAAGAGTGATAATTAAATGCTGAGAAGGTATTAAAAGTAGACTACTAAACAAAATGTCTGAAAAATAATCAAATTGAGATCAACTTAAATTTTTCGGTATTTAATCTTTGGCCTTCAGAGATAATAAGAAATATTTTTTGTTAAATTTATTTTTTGACTACGAGGCTTAAACTGTTTTATATACTTTCATTATAAATATTCATGAATTATATTCAATAAAATAAAATGATTTTTAAACCTTTTACACATTATTAAGTCAACTCGCCTGGATTACTTGACAATGATTTTTTTTAAAGTATTCTTTTCAAACTCAAGAAATGCGGAATTAAAATTGTTGTTTTATGTACTAAACTATGGAATGCCGTACTATTCAAATATAAGAAACTGGTGCTTTAGGTTTCACTAACCAAGTATAATTAAAACTTCAAAAATAGTAAAAATTAAGTTGTATTTTAAATTAATCTGTAGAGAATTTTTAAATTTTAAAGAAATTCTGTGAATTGGGGAAAAACTTTTTATTTGTTTCAAATTCTAAAAATTCCGTAATAAATGCCAATATAATTCTTGTTTAAGCCATACATATTTAATAAAATTTCTAATTTCAAGAAAAAAAATGTAATATTAATTACTTTTAAAGACTGACTTTTTCACAGATATTTACGCCATCTGGAAGTTATGTCTAATTGCACTGTTGTATTCATTGTACTCTGTGCCTTCCTAATTTTTCGACATTTCACTCGAAATTTTAATTTCAGATTGAGGCAAATAAGATTTATTTTTCAATTAATTCACCACCGTTTTTTGAAACCAAATACATTTATAAAAAGCATATTTCAGAATAGAAAGTAAAATTATTTATTGAAGTTTTATGGACTTGTTTCAGATTTATTACCTCCAAAGATTAGTCAATAAAAATTCATCTCTAATAATAAAAAGTAACATATTTAGAAAATTATTCTAAAGCGCGATATTATGTTTATAGGAAAAACGATTATAATAGGGAAAAAAATGTCAATGTTTAAAAATGGGGGAATTTTAAAAACTTTTCATCATTGTTTATTTCTAATGTTATACCTGAACTACAATACTCAAAAGATTTTAAAATGATTCCCATTTTCATCATCAACAAAGGAATTAAAAGACAAGATGCAGCGATGATGAAAACGATTTGAATTTTATTATATCAATGATCTATGTTATAGAACATATTTAATATTATTAAAAATTAATTAAAACTAGAAAAATAACATATGAAAAAACTACATAGGTATCGATGGGAAAATAATTGTTGATAATTATAATGGTGTAAAAATCCTTTTTATGCTATAATCTTTTCAAAACTTGTTGTGAAAATTCCAAGAAGTTTAATTTTAATAAGCAGAAATCTAATAAAATTTTCAAAAAGGTAATTCCAGAATGCATACTTCCCACTCCTAAGTAGAATAAAAAAGATCGAATTTGGTAGACATTGGCCCCCTGTAGAGCTCTAACATGCATATGCATTCTCTCTTAATTAATAATAAAAATCTAGACAAAAATAATATGAAATGCAAAGCTCTAAAATTTTTCAGTGTCTTAGGCAGAGAATATCCAAACTGCTTTTGACATTCATTGTTTCATAAAAAGGCATTTCTATAAAACTGAATAACATATTCAAATGGAATTTGAAAATAGCGACCTTCTTATTATTTAAATGTCTTTTTAAATAATTCAATTAAATAGTGCAATTCAGAAAATTTTCCCTGAATATCAGTAAAAAAAAAATAACATTTTCCAAGTTATTATAGCTATCTGTTATAGAAATCCTGTAATTAGAAAAATGCTCGTTCACTGTTCGTAAAAATAATGATAATTAAACTGATTGTGAAATTCCAGATCGCTTTGAAAATAATATCGAAGGCATATCATTAATCATCTTCAGAAAAGAAATCGTTTTCCTGGTATTTAGTGAATTGAAGGCCACGTTCAACGTTCTTCTCAAAATTTGATAAAAATCTATTTACTTATCATCGATTTGCAGCTCGATTACAAAGTGATGGGACGAACAAATAACTTTACGAATCTGAGGCATGTGTTGCTGAGGTTATGCGTGAATACGCTTATTCCTTAAGGAGAATAACACATTTTCTCCTCAACGTGTTTTGTTCCATTGCTTTTAATGCAGCAATATAATATTTATCTTTGAATTTAGTAGTTGTTTACTGAATGTTTTATAATCGCTTTTAGTTGTTATTTTAAGAATGCATGTGATAAGTGAAAGTTTGACTATTTTTATTAAGATTTTAATTAGACTAATGGGTTAATTTTTCAAAAATTTCAATTAATGTTTAATGTGGAGGGAGAAGATACAAGCGGTTTTATATTAGTATATTATTTGATAGTTTAAATGCTTACGTCATAAAAGATTTGACTGCGAATTAAAGTAAAAAAAATAATAAAATAAAGGCAGTTAAACTTTAGTAGGCACATTTCTGATGAAGAATTTTCTATGAACGATAGACAAACGATTTTTAAGTAGAGACATCAGTAATGGCAGTATAAAAAGTGATTGGTTGCTGTTTGATTAGTTGCCAATTTTTAAGTTGCTGAAAGTGATGGAAGTATGAGAATTCTACGGTCCGCTTTGAGTGAACAGCTTTGTGAATTCACTTAATATTCTGTCCAAGATTTACAATACTGGTTTCTCTTTAGAGCTGAAGGGAAATTTTCAAAATTGGTAATCTAATATAGTGGAGTAGATAATGTATAAATGTAAACAATAATATATATATATATATATATATATATGCATATTAAATCTCTTTGTCTTCATTAAATTCTTAAATAAAAAATAAAACTTGCGGCAAGTAGCAGAGAACGTAATTGCTTAGAAGAGCACATTAATATATTTATAATGAATTTTCTTAATTAGTCATTAATTATAGAATATATTTCCTAAAATTATAAAGAAGATTTCCATAATAGTTTTCTTCTTCAATTTTCCTTTAGATATTTCGACTGAATTACAATCTGAACTTTGTTAAAAAGGTTATATGACTGAATTCCTAAAATCGGAATAACATTTTTTACTTTTTTTTTTATCTAAAATTAATTTTATTGGCTATCTGTGAAATATATTCGATCTTGGGATACATTGCGTTAATTTGTAATTATTAAGCTTCAATTACTTGTAAATTATTTAAATTTGGCATGCATATAAAACAATTTTATATACATCTCCATTGTAAATAGCATATTGAATCAAAGCAAATTTATATATCTATTTTTAAGAATTTGTAAATTCATGCTTCTATAAAAGTTAAATATTTGTTTTTCTATTGAAATATTTGAAATCTCTAAAAGTTTTCCAACTATTTTTGATAAGTCCATATATGATTTCATTTTTTCACTATAAATAGAATTAATCATTCTATAATTTATGAATAAATAGAATTTGCATCAATAATAGAAATTTTAATAGTTTTTCAATACATAGAATTCAGCATAAGAAATCTATTTTAAACGCACTAATTGTTAAAAATATTAGCTGTTACATATAAAATTTATTTAAGGAATTTTTTGTTAAAACGCATGACATAATTAAATCATTCTTTAAGAAAAATTATTTAAGTAAATTATTTATTTTTAAAAAAGTGATATGAATATATAATGAAAAGTTATTGAATGTAGTCACAAAAGACTATTAAAAATTTTGATTTAAAGAGTAATTAGTACCACATAAAATTAAACAGATACAGACGATTACTAAAAATCTTATTAAGAACATTTTCTTTATTTTACTTTTTCTTTCAAATGTCACGAGCAGCAAATTGTTGCGAAAACTTATGTAAAATTCCTTATGAATCATGAGTTTATGGAGTGACGTTAAAATTTTTCATTTATGGTAGTGCAATACTTTCCCTCTTTTATTCTGATACTCTGAATAAGCGTAATTTCTTTATCAGTTGTTACTGAAATAGTATCATGGGGATCGGATTACGTTATATGTCTAGAGCAGACAATAAATCATAATTGCTGAAAAATGCGCAATTCGCGAGACTGCACCAATTTTCAAGCAACCAAACCTTTGAAATTATTGATTACTTTTTTGTTCAAAAGCAGGAAGTACTTTGTCAACAACCTGTTTTCATAAGCAAACGCAAACAAATCTTAGGAAAGAGCTTTATGCTAAAGATGAAAGATTTCTTAATTCCCTTGTTTCTTATTCATAGCATATTCAAATTAGAGGCTAAAAGATTTTCATTTTTAATCAATTACTTCATTTTTGAAACGTAAGAATGAAAAGATGACATCATTTTCGTCTTGTTAATTCTTACCCTGTAGCTTAGCATAATCGGATAATTAATCATTTTGCAAAATGCTTTCTTTTCTTAAAAAAAATTCTTTCTGTAACACCATGATTTATCTTCTTAGTTTTAATAATTCTTAGTCTTTCTATTTGCAGTAAAAATGTGTGAATATAAGTTAAAAACTGTTTGAACATAATGTTAACATGATAACTACAAAACGAAGAGAGCGAGATGCATAAGATTCGGTGCGCAAATTTAGCGTTTATATTGTAAATACCTGCCAAATTTTGAGCCAAATCCAAAATTGGTTTGATTGTCTGTCAGTCTATACTTTCAGAAAAGTGTAAAGGCGATAATTCAAAAACGCAATGATTTAAATATATCAGATTTTATGGGATTTTATGCAGATTATTGTCAAATCATTTTTTCAATCGGTTGAGGAAAACGTGTCTGTAGTCCAAATTCGATTTTTGAATACCATTAAATCCATGTCAGTATTAATCGCCAAAAAACTCGCCAAAGATGATACGATAGATTCAGCAAAAATTCTAAATTCACGCCAAATGTTAATATTTCGTAACTATTGTACGCCACTGCCATGACACCCGTTCTCCTGCGTGACAAATTTATTAGAAAATATGCGAGAAAGTTTTATAAAAACCTCTCCCACTAGTTTGTAAACATTCCATTCTATTACGTATGAAGATTTTTTATAATATTGTATCCTTTAAATATTTAAAGATTGTACATAACGCTTGAATAAAAATAATTTACTTAAAAGAATTTATTTTGGCTATTCAATATATGAGCGTCTTGATTCTAAATCAGTTCATTAAATGATTTAACTAGCTAATATAATTTTATATGTTTTGAAATTTTATCAAAGTTAGATTATTTTTGAGTTTTCTGCAGAGTAAGTAATTATTATTTATTATTGAAACATAAAATATTCATTTCAAAATATGACTATTTTCAACGAGCATTTAAAATAATTTAAATTCCTAATTTTCGCCAATAATTGAATTATAAGTTTTGTCGATCAATGAGTGGAGTGATGCAATGTTGAACTATAAACTCCATAGATCTAAGTACATGTATTAGTACATGCATGTAAGTTTAAGTCTGAAAAGTGGCAGTTATTATTGATTTCAAAATAGTTTTCAAGAGGTAAATTGCCTTTTGTATGCCAGTATATTAAATAACCTCACTACTTTGCCACCAATTTATTCTTAATTCTATGATTTATTTATTATTTTGGTTGAAAAAATGAGAATTAATGTTGAAATTAATTGCAACATTTGTTCATTATAATAGCGAGCTAATAATAATACTATCATAATTATAATGATACGATCGTAATATTCATAATGTCATAAAAATAACGAGTTAAATGTGCAAAATGTTTTATTCATGTGTTGTCCTCATCATCTGACCGTGATTCAAAGGTGTAGAATCTTTTCGTAGAATCTAAAACTTATAAGTTATTGAAAAAGGATATATTTGTAAATCTTTTTTATATACTTTTAGAAAGAAATTTATGTGTTGTATAACATAGCAATTACGTATAAAATCTAGAATATTCGTTTCGTAGCAATTTAGAAACAGAATCAAAAAGTATACGGAACAAGGGCAAAGGAATCGTTAGAAACGTGCATTTTATCTAAAAGTTAATCAATAAATCAGTCAGCTGTGAAACAATCATTTACGTCTTCCTCCTGATCTGGACATCCCGGTTCGGGCATGTTTGTTCTTCTGTGTTCTATCTGTGAGGTGTGTGAATGTGTCCCCCCCCCTCCTGTAAAAAAGGGTTGTACAACGAATGTGACGCATGCAGTAGCTAAGCCGTACTCTTGGTCTTAGTTGGCACTACTGAAAAAACTAGAGACCCTCACTCGGCTTAAATCGCTGACAGATCTGTCTGCGCACTTGTAAAGTGCCATAAGTAAAAACACAACAACAATCATTCACATTTTTAACAAAGTGAATAATGAAAACATTGATTTCAAAAATTCTTATTTATTTTCGGTAATTTATGTCAATGGGATATATAAGAAACTGATTTCATTTCGTGCAACGTGCGTTTTAATAATTTTATTTCTCTACTGATAATAAAGATAAAAATGTAGGTGCGTGCATTTCTGAAGGTCGTTGGCGCTCTACAAAACTGACTGTTTCAGCCATGAAATTTGGCACATATATATTTTGAATTATTGAAATATGTATCCTAGAGCAATTTTTGAAGTCAAATTTTAGTTAATTAAAAATTAAGCAGAATTTTGACGTTCTTCTGCGATAACTTGCGGAAATAACAGTGCACAAAATTGCATTTACATTGTTTCAAAATTTTAAAAATTGTCTTTTTAATGATAATAATTTTTTAAAACTCGCACATTTTTCTACATTTTTTTGCAAATTTTTAAAAAGTTGTTTTTTGTTTAATTTCCAACAATATATTATATTGTCGCCCTGAAATTCAAACTGTTTTCATTTTATATTAAATATTTAATTGCGTAATTTTCCTTCATTGTTGATAGCTAATGACAGATTCTTTTTAATATCTGTGTAGTTTCTTAGACGAATAAAAAAAAAGTGAAGATGCACTAAAAAATTACAAAACAGATGAACCGCACATTTATGTTTTGAATAGCGCCATGATTCATAGGAGTGGTCTGTATTAAAAACTTTCATATGCTCATTGAACAGAACATAGGCAAAACAATTGAAATGGCACGGTATTAATGTCTTAACGAATCTTAGAAATGAAGTTATATCCATATCTTATTAAATACTAATCGTGTCAGGCGACCAGTTGGTTCAATGGAAATATTAGTTATATTTTATTTCAGATAAATCATCTTTTATAAGTTCACGATTCCGACAAATTTTTTATCATTACAATCGTGTTATTTTAATTGTTTTAGTTTTTTTTTCAGTTTATTGCGTACATGAACCATTCTAATGGTGACAGTTCCATGACATCATAGAGCTATTAAAAACATAAATATTCAGTTCACCTATCTTTCAAGTTCCACAATATTGTAACGACTTTCTTATCTGTTATGCAAATTACACAGACATAGATATTAAATAAAACCCTTCATCTTTAGTTTCCAATAATGAAAAAAATTAGGTTTACAAATATTCAAGGAAACATGGGAAATGAATTTGAATTTCATGGCAATAATGTAATTTATTGTTAGAAATTTGATTTAAAAAAATATTTTTAGAAAATTTCGGAAATTCAGCGGAAATTCACACGATTACCGAATCGGTACCATTAAAAAAGACATTTTTTAAAAAAAATTTTATTAGTGTAAATTTTATTTGTGTGCGATAATATTTTCGAAAGTTATTGCAGAAAACACCAAAATTCAACTGAATTTATTAATTAAAATTTCAAAAACATCCCTACATACCCTATAAGGTCTATATGTGAACACCTTGTAGGGTGGAACACAAATTTGGTACACAAATTTGTACATCAAACGGTCTGGCCTGTAGACCGCCAACGCACACAGAAGTACATAGACGCACACACACACACACACACGTTCGTCTTTATTATTAGTATAAATAACCAATATCGGAAGCGAACCAATTAGTAATAATAAGAATGTACTTCATATTAAATAATCATGCTGTTGCATGAAATTTAGGTTACTTTGCTTCATAATATATTCATCGTTTAACATTTTGTAAAGTTCTTGATGTTTTATTATAGTCTGCAGTAATATTTCAAACACTTAAAAAGGGAATAATGTCCGCCCTTCCTCCAACAAAACCATTATTTTGAACAGAATTTCAATTTATTATTATACACCACGAATATCGGTCAATAGAAAGATATAGCCTCATTAATTGAAAAAAAGAAACCCTCAATGTGCAGATGGAGAAGCTTATAAGCATGCTGTTTTCATTTTGCTTCTATAATACATCTTCTGTATTATCTTCTTTGATATTTCAGTAAATATTGAATGTAATATCTGTGCCTATGTCTCTTAATTGGTGCAGGGATCGTATAATTTAATAAAAAAAAGAATATGAAAGAAAAAATTGCAAAAAAAAATCTACATTAATTTATGCGCAGTTTTTTTATAACTATTCTTGCTTTTCGCATTATAAAAAAAGAAGTTTCAAATCTTTCATTGAATATTTTAGAGGCTATATTTACAAATTTAAGCAAATTCAATAAATTGAAAACATGATACAAAGGCAATATTTCAAGTACGATTAATTCATTCAAAGACTAATTGCTTAAAGTCGGCCATTTCGTGTGTTGCATGCAAGTCATGCAAGTTTTTAAACTCATAATTTGAAAATATTCACATCATTCAACGAGGAATAAATTAATTAATCAAATCATCTCTTTTAATGCCAAAAAATTCCCGTATATTCAAAGTTCCACATCACTGTGCTAAAAATCATTGATTCTTTAACCATTATGTGTATGAGGTGTTTATATATAAATTTTGTAGATATCCTACTTGATTCGGCATGGAAATTTATATAAAAAAAGAGTAAACATATATATCTTAAGGAGATATGTGCATTTTCTTCAATCACAAATTATCATACGCATTCTAATTGAACAACTGAAAAATCATCAAGTTCAAAGCTAAATTTCTCCATTCCCTTAAGGGTTTGAGATGAAGGGGAGGGGGGGGGGGTGCCTTTCCAGACTTGGCACTTTTCCAAAATTTTCTCGGCTGAAATAGGGGTTGACAGACACGCCTTCGTACCGCAATGTGGTCTAAAGTAATCGTCGCGGAGATTTTTCGCTCAGGAAGTTTTACCGTGAATAAGCATATAATTTACAATTTTGATATGCAGCTACTACGTGAGTATTATTTTAAATATTTCCAATCAACAATTTTTTTTATTGTAATTATTCCATCGAAAAAATTCGTCATTGGTTTCTGAAAATCTAAAGAAAACGACTACTATCTTATTTTTCTGAAGCATAGATTTTGATAATGACAAAAAATAATCATATATAAAAGTATCATAAATGTTGGAATTATTTAAAATAAAAATTTTGATACTCTATGCAAAATTGAAAAGAAAATTCTTTATTCTAGTATTATTTTCATTCTCTTATATTCTAAAAAGTAACGATTGCACCGCATCTTAGAAAAAAGTCTAATAAAATTTGTTTATTCTGTGAAAATATTATCAGCTATTTGAATGTTAGTTTTTAATTTTAAAGCTTGAAAACCAAGAATAACAATTCTTTATAATTTATTTTTACTTTTAATGATGTATAGATATTATAGATTATCTTTAGATTGTATTACTTGGGCTGTAATTTATTCTTACAATTTAGATTGTAATATATTTTTTGTAAAAAGATTGTGGGAAAGTCAAATTGTACTAAATATAATGATTTTTTTTATTTTGTATTTGTAATCCAATTTCTTCAGAACACAGTTAAATTTATAACAAAAATATCGATCCTTTAATTTCTTTGCCGTATTCATTTGTTACAATTTAAAGTAGATTCGAGTCCATAGTCCAAAGCATTATAACTTGATAATGTTTGAAGTTTCTCTTGCCCGCCTACATTGCATCATCCGTGGAATTCTTATAGTTACAATAAGTTGCAATCATGAAGGAGCAATTTACACAAATGCTAGATTAAAGGCATTTAAGAAAATAGAAGTCATTCCGTTTTTGAGAATGATTTATAAAAAAGCGAATTTGGATAAAAACTTCAGCATTGACATAGCCACTCAGACGAAGGATTTGCTAGAGCAACTATAATATCAATTTGAATTAAATTACAACAATAAAAAACATTGTTGCAAATTATGTAAGTTAATTTTAACTAGTATCTGACATTGAAACGTTATTAAAACTAGTATCCCGGTGAACTAAATTTTCGGATACTATTTTACTATTTTATTAGTATTTTATTTCAGTTTTTATTCAGTCTGTTTTTGTTTTAAATTTCAGTATAATTCATTTAGAATTAGTATATAATCTGTTGATTCTATAAAATGTTGCTAAACTCAAATTTCCAAATAATTCTTGAAATCCTTATAACGATGCGCAATTTAAATCACATGATTAGTCTATTAGAATTATGAAACACGAACACGAAAATACGTATTTATCCTTTGTTTTGACAGAATTCATAGAATTCACTCTAGAAAATCGACTATTACATTTAATACAGTAGACTTCCTGTTTACACGAAAATTATTTTCTAATATTTCATATTATGAAACGGCATATGAAGTGAAAGAAACTGTCGAAACTACTTTTATGAGGATCATTAAGAATCGATGATCCCTTCAATAACTTAGAAATATATATACTCGAAATTATATTGCAAATTAAAAAGCAGTTACATTAAAGAAATTTTGAAAATGATGGATAATATAGATAATTTTATCTTCAGGTTGATCTTAAGCAAAAAAAATCCTGGTGCAGTAGTTAGCATATCAACTGCATCTAATGTCATACAAAACAAATGTTTTTAGAAAATAGATTATATTTTCCAATAAAAATATTTTAGACGTAAGAGCAAAATTGTAATTGACATATAAAGAATATATTATAATTTGCTGTCTGTGAAATATTTTATGGATTTCATTTGATAATTAATATGGTTTTTGTTTCATTTCTGCTCAATTATTAGTTTTCTGAAATCTCATAAAAAATACTCATTACTGCAAAAATTAACTAATATATAAATATAAAATATTTCGCAATATAATATAATATTATAAAAACAAGTCATTTTTTTCTTTAAATAATTATCTTAACGTAACGTTTATCACTGGAAAATATAAACAAGTACGAAATATAAACAAACATCTTATAGTAATACATACAACTAAATTACAAATATCACCATCGTTTAAATGTAGCATTTAACAATTCAAAAATTTATTTTCGGAAATTTTCTGACTGTAAATAGAACCACAGAAATATTATGTCAGCTTCTGGTATCGAAGTATGTTTGTCAAAACCTTTTAAATGAACTAAATTTTAAAATATATAAATATATCTTTTATATACTTATATTTTATACAGTCTGGATAATGTACATGCAACTTTAATAACTATTACATTAACAGTTGATAGCTTATAACAAAGAAAGTTTATAATCTCGTATTAACTTACATAGATGTTGAACTTTGCTAGTTATTCGAACAGTACGAATTATTGCCTCTCTTTTTCAACGGTCGATAAAACTGTAATCGATACCAGGCGTGCAGTTACAATTTCATCGATACGTGTTTTATGCAGTTATACTATATATACAGTTTCGTCGATTGATGTTCGCATCTTTTTCAGTGGATTATATTCTCATTTGGTTAATTGTGGAGTATCTTGAATCAAAATATAATGTTTTATGTATACAAATAAGGAAAAAATTATTGTGACTTCTATGCTAATGAGTGCAGAGGAATTCAAAGTTCATTTAAACGAGAAATAACTCCCTCCCAATCATCAGTTCACCAGAATTCCACATTATCGACTGTGAGGTCCGATATTAAAGTGAAGTTTCTCCACTCCACTATAAATACAATACTTTATTCAGTCACATTTTTAAAATATAAAGCATAGCGCAAGTAAACATCATATTATTCTCGAAGAAGGAAGATCCTTTAATCCCTATCTAACAAAATACTGCATACACTTAATATCTAATAACTTCTTGTAGCTTTCTCCTATACTCTCTAATAAAGATGCTATACTACAGAATTCTTTCCATAGC
>JAPMOR010110223.1:119485-143065 GCA_026543865.1 Argiope aurantia
GTTTTTCGAGCTCAAGTGGAGATTCGTCAAAATCACGAGTTCGAATTTTTTGACGATTTCTATACTTTCTTTATACTTCGTAAAAAAGGAAGTAAAAGAGGGCATTGTTTTAAAAGAAATTTTAAGTGTTAAAATTTAAAAAAAAATCCCTTATTCAATCAAAATAATACAATTCTAATAACTACAAATATTCTTCATTGGCATTAATTAGTTTGAATTTTGAATTTTGAATCTTGATATTAATTGTTTATGTAATAAATATTCAAACTACGTATATATTTTTGAATCATGTGCACACGTTATTGATATTTAAATTAAGAGAATGACTAACACTTCAGGAACTAAGCAAAACTAAAAATTCCACTTTCAAAGCAGTAAACCCAGCAGTTAACGTATCGATTGAAAGTCGACTTCAACGTAGAAATTTTGCTCTCTAGCACGAGACCCATAAAAGAGGTTCATTTGAAATTCTAATTAAGGTGAAAAGCTGTTTAGACAGGCATCCGTAGTAAATTCTACAAACTCACACTGAGTTAATTCACATGGTTGTAGGTATTTTTTAATTCCTCTTTTTAAGAGAAAATAAGAAAAATTTGTGTTATTCATTCTGCGAATTTTTTAGATGTCAGTGCACTTTTTGAACTACCTTTATTCGTATCTGTTTGCTACGGTTTTTCACGCCTTGAGATTTTTCTCCAAATACGGTTCGTATCTTAATGCTTACCTGCAATTAATTTCAATGAGATAAAGCCAGAATCTAAAGCCAACAGTAATTGATATCTACGAATGATTTAAACTATTAGGTTGGCATTCCATTTTCTAAGCTTCATTAAAAAGACAGTACTTATAAAGCATTATATTATTTAGAGGATACAATGAAGATATTAAACAAAAAAATATTTTCCCCTCAGCTTTTTTTTTTCGAACACAATGTAAAAAGTTTTATGTTTCATAGTGACTAAAAAAAATAACTTTTACTACTCATAAGTATACAGACTAAAAGACTGTTAGTCTGATAAATAGCTCCAAATTCAATTCTATTGGGTTGTTCAGAAAATAATTTCGTTTTTTTTTTTTGGGGGGGGGAATGAAAGACAGTTTTCGTATAATAAACAAATACTTTATTAAATTATAAATTGGCCGTTCTGCTTCAACACCTTTTGCCATCTTTCTGGTAGTAGCATCATTCCACGCTCATAAAATTTTTGGTCTTTGCTGCCAAAAAACAGATCGAGGTGGTTTTTGACCTCCTCATTTGAGGTGAAGGTTTTACCGTCTAAAAAATTTAGCGAATCAGTTCTGGCACTGGCGTACTGTCAACACACCTTCTCCATACACATAGGTCCATTTCTTTCTGGCTTGAACAGCAGTTTTACCCTTTCTGTAGTAAAACAGTAAGATATATCGAAAATGCTGCTTATCGCTCTCCATATTTAAAAGGGCACCAACCAAAAACTACTGCGTAGAGTTAATTGGAATTTTTCACACACAAGCCTTCCTATATGAGCTCTCAAAGCATATAAAAATTATACGGCTTAAATGTGAAGTTGGGTGCAAAAAAATACAATTAAATCCTCTGTCGGGAAAAAACGAAATTACTTTCCGAACAACCCAATAATTCTATCTTTATTCTAATTCTATCTCTCTAATTATTTGCACTATTACTTTGTTTCAAATGCTGCATTTGTATATTCAAGTTTTCTATAGCTACTTCAATGTAAATAAGAATGCATTTTAAAAATAAAACAAAGACGGGTATATCAACTCTTAAAAATTAATCGTGCTGGGAAGTTTAGAATTGGAGGTTGCAATCTCCTCTAAATTTTTTTATGTTCTCCGACCACAGGATTCAGGTGAACTTCTCTAATTATTCCTTATATCAAATTAACGAAAATGTGAGTTACAACTAGAAGCCTTTAGCTACCAGCTGGTCCACGGGGATATTGGTCGAGTTTATCTTTTGTTAAACCTCTTACACAGAACTAAATATTCGCTCTTCCTTCAAGAGAATTCTTTTATGCATGAAATTATGACAAAAATTAAAGCCGTGTAAATTTAATCCATTAATACCTGTTCTATTCCTTATGTGTATCCTAATGGAAATGAAATCAAGTCCCATGGCATCATACCATTTCTTAAAAATATAACTTTCCGGTTCATCTGTCTTCTAACACCAATGATACTTTTAACTTTACTATATTATTCATCATGTAAATTACTCAGATATTAAGCAGAATCATTCTTTATTAGCTTTATAATTTTCTGGTAGAGTAAATAATTTTTTATAGTATGTAATTTTTTTGATGGAGTAAAAGTAATGTTTGGGCTGTAATATTTTCAGAAGTTATTGAGGATAATGCAAGGATTTCGCTTAATTAAAAATTTAACAACACTCCTAGGTACACAAGTTCGAAATATATGTGTATCATATTTGGAAATTCTAGATCTAAAGGTCCGGCTTGCATCGCGTCGGCACAAATATTCGGTTGCTGTTGATACTTACGCACTTGTCATAGACAAGCCTGCTGGCGAAGTAACCCAAGTTTGTGCAGCAGCTTCTGAGGGTAAAAGCCCCTGAGGGCAGAAGTCTGGCTTCTAGCTCACATGAAGGCGACATTCACACATTCGCGTGCACAACCTCTTTTTACAGGCGGGAACTTTCACACACTCGCAGATAGAAGACAGGGGGAGGAACAATCATGCCTGAACCGGGATTAGAGACCGGGACACCCAGACCACGGGGAAGACGAGCTATCCCTAGGCCAGGATGCCGGCCATGAGAGTTATTCTTTATAATTAGTAGGGATTAGTCATCTCAGTCGACCAGCTAGTCCACCAGGAATACAAGTTATATTAATTTCAGATAAATCATTTAGATATAATTTCATGTCTATAATTCAGTTAAATTGATTCGTAAAACGTCATATTATTTTAACTTTCCTACTTAAATTCAATTCATTGTGTATATGAACTTTCCTCAGGAAGATGCAGTCGATAGCGCAATCGAAAAGTAAATTTGCAGTTCATCTGTCTTTGAACTTTCGTGAGACTGTAACTTAATTCACTTTTTTTAAAAAGCGAAATCCTTCTTGTCTGGTTTTCAATAATGAAAAAAAAATCAACCGATTAAGTATTTTTTGAAACAATAAAAACGGCCTTATTTTCAGGGAAACAATGTAATTAATCTATTGTTGGAAATTGCGAAAAAATATATTTTATAAAAATTGCTAAAAATTCAGGAAAAATTCGCATGACTGTTAGATTAATATCATTAAAAAAAAGACGAATTTTGAAATGGTGCAAAAAAAATTATTTTCGCGCAATAATATTTTAGGATATCATCCCTGGAAAACGACAAGATTCAAGTTAAATTTTAATGAATTACAATTCTAATAAAATATTTCAAAAAATCGCTCCGAATTGTTTATTTCCACCCTCCAAGATATATATGTACCAAAGTTAGTAGCTGTAGATCAACCGGCCTGGCCTATAGCACACCAACATCTTTTTTTTTTAGTAATAAAGATAACAATGGATAAAGTCGTTGAAATGATTGTGGTTTTTGTATCAGTTGATCATACAAGAGATAAAGATTTTTTTTATGTCTATTATGCTTGTATTTTGAATATTAAGTAATCTAATCTATGTTTCTAATAGTATGATGAAAATTTCTTTAAAACAATAACTGGAAATTAAACTTTCTTAAGTACATTCTGTATCGTGAAGTGTGAACTTACACATGCCGTTCATTTAAACACAAGTTTTTAGTAATGAAAAATATGAAATACTCTTTCTATGTAATTGTTTTTAAATACAAAAATTATCGGAAACTCTATTGATTATTCGAAAAATTTGAAAATGAGAACGAAAACATTGTAGCATAATAACCTCTTATCTTTCGTTTTACATAAGAAACGGAAAAAAAAAAAGTTTAGAAAAATCTTCATCATTATTTTATAATAAATGAGCAGAAATTGCAGATCTAGGCGCATCAGTAATATTTAATTATTGTGTTGAAAGAGAAAATGTAATTTTGAGCTTCCAAACTATCTATATAGCTAGTGGTATCTCGTCAAAATATATTTTTCATTTCGAAATTGAAATTTGGGGATCTTTGTTGATATGAAAACCAAAAATTCCGCTTATTAAAGTAAGAAATTGGTCGATGTATGTTTGTAGTCAAAATTTAAAATTTTTATTTTATTATTATTATTTCATTATTATATAAACAAATTTTCACACAGTGTAATGAAAACAATTTTTGTGTTTTTGGTTCGAAAATCATTCGCATTGGTTTTCTAGTAAACTCTCTAATATATATTTTTTATTAAACAAAAATATTATTAATAGAAAAAAAATCAATTAAAGCGGATTACGATATTATTCCGTTAGATAAATGCAAATATACATCAGTCTATTTAAAAAGGGAATGCCATCATAAGAGTAACACCAAATACTCTACATTTATTTGAATTAAATAAACATCTCAGTTGATATGAATTTCTTTTTTAATTCTGGCATCAAAATCATATACACACTCCATTTATGTGTAGTTTTCATATTAATTAAATATAAAATAGAAGAAAGTCAAAGAATTTTATATAGAAGGATATATATAAAAAGAGAAAGGAATCCAAGCTCTTGCTAGTCCCACATTAGTGTCAGTTACCGGCTTTAATGACATTAGTGTCAGTTACCGGCTTTAATGCTTCTCATAAAATATCTCATTCTCAGCCAATATCATTACAATGAGAAAATTTATAAACTTGATTTTCATTCGAGCTGAACTGCAAATATTCTGAGGGGAAAATTTCTTTGAATATGTAATTAATTATCTTCCTTGGTATTATGTTTAACTGAAAGGACTGTCTCGTGACCTTTTATTCTTTTAAAGATAATTAAATCATAAAACTTTCTTGTGCCAGGAAAATGGTAGCTTTAAGATGTTATAGAAGCTTTTATTTCAAAGATTTATTGTAGAGAAAAGAGTTGGTAAAATCATTATTGTAATTCTAATTTTAGTCAATTTTTGCTCTGAATTGTCCATTTATGGTAGTAAAACGAGCGATTATACCTTCTTCAATAAGTTATGCGAATAAGACAATCCTTAACTTTATTGAGGATGCAAGATGTAATGCTTTTTATACGCAGCATTCTTATAGGGAAAACATTTAGCTGTAACTTTTGCAATGACTGTTTTTATGCTAATTTTAGCCTCAATAATCGTTGGATTTCTTGACAAAGAATTGCAGAATTTATAACTGAAAATAAGAAAACCTAAATAGGATGTAAATATTTTAGGCACTGTCCTATCAGCCGAGAGCAAGCAGAAAGTCGCCAAATAATTTAAGCCTGCGCCCCCGTCCCTCCCCCGAAAAAAAAATCCGTCCCCAAGACTTATGCCAATTTTGCACAGAAACCTAACGTTAAAACTTTTTGGCGCATGTCTAAATTATTTGGCGATTTTTCACTTTCCCCCGCCAACCGAAAAATACTACATTTTAAAATGTTCCTTATTATTAAAAGCTTAAAATTACTTTTTTATATTATTTGATGAACTTGCATTAGTTAAAATCAAGGCAAAAGAAAAATTGATAGGGGGACTCTTGGTATACTATCCAAATATTTCAAAGTGTGAGCGCATGAACAAAAACTTGCTTCTTTTAATAACATTATTGAATCATATCTATCCATAGCTTTGATATAATTATTGATGGGATATTTTATTTCAATTACATTCCTTTGTGACGCTTGGAAATGTTTAAATAAATAACAAAATAAAACAATACAATGTGTGTTTGCGCGCGCGTGTTTCTGTGTGTGTGTGTGTGTGTGTGTGTGGTGTGTGTAAAGAAACATTAAAAGTTTCATTTCTGAAAAATGGGATCATTTCTAGTCATTATGTTCATTTCTAGTCATTATTTGCACGCCGATAAATTAATCAATTAAATCAATTTAAATATAAAATAATCGTCTCTGTTACTAGACAACAAAAGAGAATTTGAGATTTACTTATCCTATAATGACGAGGATAAAAAAGGACGGAATATTTGTAAATCCATCTAACCTTACAGACGGCGGTGGACGATTATTTATACTAACAGCAAAGGAATCTTATAAAAGAATTAAAGGGATAAAACAATTTCTATCAAAAATGCATATCAAGAAATTATAAAAAATTACGGATTACATTTAATAATATGCGATTTAAATCCTGCAATTCGAACTGTCCCATTTACTCATTGATAAAGTGCAAAATATAAAGTGCAAAAAATTTATAAAGTGCAAAAAATTTATTTTGAATGTTTTTGCGAAAATATTGTCTATTTCAGTTTTACGAATAAGATGGACAGAAAAAAAAACATATTATTCTCATAATAAATAACTTAATTCTTGTGTATTATTTTGCATCAAGCACAGATTAAAAGCTTCAAGAAATGAAAAAATGATTACTCAAGCGAAAAAATTTTGTATATCAGCAAAATCTTAAAAGTAAAATTAACTAATTAGTATAAAAATATAAAATTTCTTAACACAATATTTTTATTATTTTCTAAACAGAAAAATAATGATGTTTGCAGAAATTGTTTGAATATCTGCTTATCTTTCACAATTTCCTGAAACTTTAACAGCAAATGATATGGAATATAATCATAAACATGTACATAGGAAGGGTAAATACATTAACTTATCACTTATTATAATTGATCACTTTTATTATAGTAAAAATTTACCTTGAAAGTCTTCCTTTTTTTATTTTATTTTCATAATATACGGATTTACAAATTACTTCAGTTTCGACATTCGTACATGACAACTGATTTCATTGTAATCTTTAATATATATATGCATCAGCTGAATGCAATTATATATATTTCAATGCAATTCCTAAATTGCAAAATATAAAAAAAATTCCAATTAATTCTTGTCCGAAATTATTTTTTTAATTTATTAATATTATTAACTAATGAAAGTAAACCGTCGAATGTGTACATTAGTAACTTAATAGTGTTTTCTTATTCATATAACTAAAAACTTAATCGTATTCATATAATTTAAATCAAGCGAAATCAATTTTTCCCATATTAATTTTTAGTGTAACAATAATCTGAATTGTGCTTTCTTTTTAAATACTGAAGGGCTGAAAAAGTTTTAAATCAAAACAATAAAGTTTTGTTTTATTTTCTTACAAATTCATATTTTCTCCATTCAAATCTCAATATTCTACATTATACATGAAACATTATGTTATGTAAATTATAATGTATATATGGCATTATTTTCTGTAAAATATAATTGTTTTTTTACGATTTGAAGCCTCAGAAAATTGCCAAATGATCTTAACTAAATATTTATCCATATCTCGATAATCCTTTAGAGTTTAAAATTAATTTTATCTTTGAATCTCTTTGCATAACTTCTTGTTCATTATGATTTTTTAAGCAAGTAACTATTCTTTAAAGGACCTTATTCTATTATTTAAATTCTTTCTATTCGTTAAATCCATTTCTTTAAATTCTTAATTCATTTTATTTTCTATTCTCTTTATATTTTAAAGGAGTTTACAACATGTTTTTTATGTAATAAATTTTAAAAATCAAAGAATAACTTGTAGCGGATTGGATTGAGTGAGGAGAAGCCTTGTGATTAGCAGCCGAGTAACAAGACAAAAGCAATTTCTCATGTTTCGTAGCTGTTAACTGGCTTATAAGCTCTTCACCACAGTACTCTTCCCCCAGTGAGTCGGAGGTGAGACGAACGATATGGCTGTCGAATGGTGATGTATTAGCTGTTGAGTTTAATGCGCCCATTTGAGCATTTAAGTAGCGCCAAGCGTTATGGCGAGCGTGTGTGGTTGCTGTTGCTGATGCACCAAGTGAGTCTGACGACTTTTGGATTGATGCGTCAAGTGAATCTGACGACTTTGAGTTGCTGTGGGTAGACGGTGCCACAACAGCTGTACGAAGGTTGAAGGTTTATCGTCCGAGGTCACCAATGTAGTGGATTGGTATGAGCGAGGATAAAACCTAGGACCTTGTCGTCCGCAGCTGAGTAACAAGACCACAAGACAAAAGCAATTGCCCGTGTTTCGTAGCTGTTATTTGGCTTATAGCCTTTCGCCACAAACTCCTTAATGTAGTCAAAAATTCCCATCTTGTATTTACTCATACTATCAATGTAGTGTTAGTTATCTCGACATAAAGAGATCTCAACTATTCCATTTACGGGTTCAAGAATTGGTCTATATTGCCTGAATAGCTATTCATAATCTCATTGCTGCAGTAGTTATGGGAAAATGTATGTCTATTCAAATCATTATTTCGATTACCTTCCAAATTTACTCCATGAGGTTCATATTTGGATATTTAGATGACCATAATATGAGCATAAACAGTCTTAAACGTATTCCGAGCAATTTGCCACCAATTCTAAGAATTATTATTTTAAAAACCTCTGATCACCTCAAATTGCTATGCACGAAGTTGCAAAAGATGCTAGGTGGAAACAAAGGATTGTCAGAATATTAACTTTCTCACCAGAATCTATTTTTGTTCCATTGGAGAAGTGAATTTAAGTCGTATAAAAACGACTTATATAACTTTTTAATTTATTTAATTTTTCAGGGGTTTTTTTCTATTATTAATATTATAATTTTTATTTCTATCTTTCTTTTATACGTAATTCTGTTTTTTTTTTTTTTTTTTTTCCCTTTTTTCCCTTCCCCGTGCCTTTTCTTAATTGTTGACCCTTTTTTTGGCAACACGAGTTTGTTATATCTTACAGATTAAACGATCGATAACTATTTACATGTATACAATTAAATTTAAATTTAAATCTAAACTCATTTCTCGGAGTTCCCAACGGAGCTTCTACCAACACACACTTACCGATATCACTTACCACTACTTCCAAGCTACTATTCCTCTCTCTTCACTTCATCTCTTTTCATCCGTGAGCCCGGAACAGCTGCAAGGAGGTTAGAGGCGTGACACCTCTTTTTTTTTTTCTTTTTTTTTTTTCATCTAAACTTTTTTAAAAATAATTCATTTTTTCCTGCAAAATTCTGATTTTTATTTGAAATAAATGTTAATGAGCTTTATCAATGTAACGCCGTTGTTGGCACCTACTTTAGATTTATCAATCTTACCAAGCTTGCAAGACACCATCAGTTTTTACAAAACTTTGAAGAAACAATTCAGGTGTTTTTTTTTTTTTTTTTTTTTTTTTTTGTAAAAACTTATTTGTTTAAATTCTAAAATTTATAGGATTTACGCAGCACCCTAATTTAAACAGAGAGTGACTGCAAATTTTTAGAATGGCTTCTGGGCTCCTAAATTAGTGTTTAAAATGTAAATACTATTTTTAATGTGATTTTGTATTGTATGTTGCAAATATTATTTTGTAATGTATTGATTTCTGCTCCTCTTCTTTTACTATCTAGAATTCATCAATTTTGGTGGATTTACGCTTCAAAGGAATTCTGTTCAACAGACCAGAGCCATAATAGTCCATAGGTGAACTATCAGGAATATTTGCAGAAATATATTGAAAAGGTATGTATGCAAAATCTATATCATTTTTTTTTTCAAAAACTCCGTCGATACTTTTCGAAGCACGCCTTGTAGCTTTGCCTTTAAAAAGTTTAAAAAGTCAGTGGGATAAAGAAACGAAATTGCTTCTGTAAATATAGGGGATAAAACTTTCACTTGACAGCTTCTAAAATTTATTTTAATATTTTTACCATTCCTCTTATTTTTAATTTCTCATTATAAGACAATCCTACAAAAATCATAAATTCCTTATTGAAACTTTTTTTCCTGCGTTGATGGATCCAGATTTGTGTATATTTTCCTCTTCATTTTCGATAGAGATTCGGCTTATTTTCGTTACATTCTTTTGCTTAAGCCCATGTCTTATCAAGAGTACATTTATCTCCTGTCAAATATTGGGTTGTTCGGAAAGTAATTTCGTTTTTTCCCGACAGAGGATTTAATTGTATTTTTTTTTTTGCACCCAACTTCACATTTAAGCCGTATAATTTTTATATGCTTTGAGAGCTCATATAGCAAGGCTTGTGTGTGAAAAATTCCAATTAATTCTACGCAGTAGTTTTTGGTTGGTGCCCTTTAAAATATGGAGAGCGATAAGCAGCATTTTCGACATATCTTACTGTTTTACTACAGAAAGGGTAAAAATGTTGTTCAAGCCAGAAATAAATGGACCGATGTGTATGGAGAAGGTGTGTTGACAGTACGCCAGTGCCATAACTGGTTCGCTAAATTTTTTAGACGGTAAAACCTTCACCTCAAATGAGGAGGTCAAAAACCACCTCGATCCGTTTTTTGGCAGCAAAGACCAAAAATTTTATGAGCGTGGAATGATGCTACTACCAGAAAGATGGCAAAAGGTATTGGATCAAAACGGCCAATATATAATTTAATAAAGTATTTGTTTATTATACGAAAACTATCTTTCATTTCCACAAAAAAAAACGAAATTACTTTCCGAACCACCCAATAATTTTCATACAGAGTTCCATAAACTTTTGTGCGTTAAACTGCATGCCTAGGCAAAAGCTGGTTTGGATTTCTTAAGTTAGTTTTAGCTTTTTAAGTTGTGAATTTCAGTTTATTGTTTTATTTCTTGTTGCTAGTGATATATATAAAACTTTGCAATTTTCTTCATCATTACAATTTTCTGTAGTCTCCAGTGATTTCGTTTTAGAAATACTAGAAACAGGGGTAGCTTTTTTCGGATAATCACTTGGATTCGTTCTTCCATCTAAAAGTAATGATTGACGATTTTACCCTTTCCGATTACTTATAATACTTATATTTCACTAAAATATTTTAATACAATGTATTTTACAAAGTCCTTGAATAATGGAATGGTAATATTTATCTATAAAAAGTACAAAAACATATTCTTCAATCCATATCTTGTTTACATGTCATATATTGAAAAAAGAATAATTTAAAAGTATGAAACGATATTTTTAATTCCAAATAACTAACTGTTTCCAATTTTTTTTTATTTCAGATCATTTGCTTTTTAAAATTCTTTCCCGAAATCATTCTAAAAATGCATGAATATCTTCTGTAGCATTTTGCTCTGACTAGAAACGTGATTAACTGAATCATGCGACAAATATAACGTAAAATATGAAGAATTTCGAGTGAGCGCTACATTTACCAATGATTGCCAATGATGGTAATTTAAAATTGAAAAGAATACTAAAAACGGAAAACATTTGTAAAATAGAACATCGAAGGAATAGTTATATAGATTTAATGAAAATATTACCGAAATAAGCGGAATAAATGCAACGTGCTCTGAAATAAAATTTTATGTAAAATATGCATAAGTTTATAAACAAATTTGGCATAAATTTAGGACTCAAAAAAATAATAACGCATACCATTATCGGCAATTATCTTTAAATTATTCAAATTTTCCTTCATATTATACATTTATTTCTATTTCCTTGTACTTTTGTCATATCTCTGTGGAGCGCAATGTAAATAATATCTTCCAAAATGCACGGTAGAAATAATTTCAATTCGTATTTTCAAACCACGCGCTCCTTTTTGATTGTAATGGGTTCTTTGAAGGAAAGGAAATATACCGAAATAATTTTATTGTATTCCAAAAACTGACAGCATAATTTTGAGGCAATAAAAATTTTTCCTAGAAGATAAGAAATTAGTAGTTCTTTATTAGTATTTAATCAAATGTTATTCTTACAAAAGGACTAAATAAATTACAGCTTGAAATATTGCCATCATGTGGTCACGTATTGCGCTAAATAGACATACGTTATTGTTTGAATTATTGCCATCACATGATCAAGTGTTACACTAAATAGACAGACGTAACAAGGAATTTATACTCATTATAAATCCCTATTTCATTTAAACCTTTAAAGGTTTTTAAAATACTATTTAATTATAATGTAGTAATAAATATCCTTTTGATGATCCTATTATTTAAATGCTACTTTTATAAAGACATATGCCATCAAAAACATAAATTGTAAAAAAAAACCAAGTCTAGCAACTCAGTTCTTCTATCATAAAAAGTTGTGAGATCCATGTAATACCAAGTCGGTCAATTTATTCAGTCTCTACTTAAGGGTCCTTCTGTCTTAAGTTATTATTACGTAATTAGCTAACCTAACAACATCTTATATATAGAGCTTCATCTATCAATATTAAAAATCTTTTATGATTTAATTAAATAGATTGACTTGACAATAGCACTAAACAATCTAATTTAATATAATATGTTATTGTAATCTAATTAATGTAAAGATACATTGTTTTCATGCGATGGCCAAGTCAATCTATTTATTTAAACCATACAAGATTTTCAGTATTGATATGGTCACTATAAGATGTTTTAGGTTAGCTAATTACATAATAACTTAAGACAGAAAGACCCTTAAGTAGGGACTGAATAAATTGACCGACTTGGAATTACATGGATCTCACAACTTTTTACCATAGAAGAACTGAGTTGCGAGACTTGGTTTTTTTTTTATTTTTTTTTTTTACAAGTTATGTTTTTGATGGCATCTTATTTCTTTTTGTAGATAATCCTTTTCTTATTTTTGTATGTAGTCTTCCTCTTTCTCTTTTCCGGCACTACTTCTTGAGCTTCATCTACAGTTTTTCTCAAAGCACACTCCCTGTCTCTATGGGTTTTTCTCGTAAGCTTTGGTGTTACAATTTTTGACAAGTCTGGACGGTAAATGTTTCTTAGTCTTTTGTATTCACAAATTGAAGATTCCTGCGCTCTAATACTTCCAAAGTCGACATTAATTAGATGTAAGCCGTCCTGACTTGTAACTCTCGAAAGTGCCACGAAAGCTTGACCGGATGTGAATACTGCAGAACCTATATCCATCAGTGCATTATTTAGACCTAAGCCCTGACTTTTGTGTATAGTTATAGCATAGGCTATACATACGGGAAACTGTTCGCGATGAACATAAGCTCTATTAATAATTTCACATTTAATTTTAACCGGACTAAGCTCGTAAACATGTTGTTTATTAAATGTAATGTATATTTTCTTAATTATTTTTGTATTTTCCGGATCAACCTTTACTCTTTGCACTATACCGATAGAACCATTAACTAAACCAAGACTCGCGTCAGGATTTCGCCTTAACATGACTTTTGCTCCTATTTTTATAATTATGTTCTCTTCCAGGCCTGCAGTCATAGAAACATCGTCTTCATATTTTTTTATGCATTCACAATCTCTTTTTGTTAGGTATCTGGGGCAATCTATGCTATCTACAGCTGTAAGTTTTATTTCGGGATGTGGAAGACATTTAAGCATTGTAATATTTAATTGTTGACACATGTTTTTTGTAAGTAATAAGCAAACGATACCGTCAGGAAGTTTCGAGAAGTGTTCAATTATTTCAATTAATCTGTTTGAATTTGAATTGGATTTGAGAGTTATTAATCTAGTCGAGTGGAAGTCGCGGTCTTTTTGTGTAGTCACTACTAATCTTATTCTATTTAGCATCTGAACAAAGTCAGAATCATTGAGCTGCCGCATGTTAATTGTAAGTTCATCGTATATGAACTGTTCAATCCACAAATTCGGTATACGGAGGGAACCTAACAACTTGTTAGTTTCAGCAGTTGATAGTTTTTCAAAAGGTGACTTTTCTCTTACCGGCGGAAGCTGTAAGAGATCTCCGAAAACTGCAAGATGTTTTTTTCGTCGCTTATGTCGTCGCCATTTTGATCGTCGCTTATGTCGAATATTTCAGATAAGCGTAAATGAATATATGTTAAAGTAACATTGGATATAATCGACGCTTCATCTGTGATAAACAACACTACTTCTTTCAAATCTGATCTCGGAGCACTTCATCAGAAGTGGCTTGTACTTCGGTGTTTGCTTGTGTTTTACAGGCAGCTGCAAATAGTCTATGTATAGTCAATCCATTCACATTGAATGCAGCTATTCCTGTTGGAGCACTAACTGCCACTTTTTTGTTTAAATACATCTTAACCCAAACTTTCAGAATTTTTATTAAAAAGCTCTTTCCAGTGCCACCAGTTCTACTCACAAAACAGAGTAAAACGTCAGCGTTAGTTGTGTATATTTTATTTGTGATCATATCGAAGACCCTTTTTTAAGTTTTGCGATCATACTTTGAAGATCAGTTTGCTCTTCTTCTACCAGATTGATTCTATGAAAGTCACCCATTGCGTTTGCAGCTTCCACAGCTTCAAATTGAATTATTTCAAATTAGACTTTGTTACAAACCTGTAATTTTGCTTCCCGGCGCGAATGGTGTCATGATAAGAAAGAACGTTTTACAGTAATCTGTATTGGATGCTGTCGGATGCCGAGCCAGAGCTTGGTGACAAACTTTGCGAACATTTGGCGATTTGGCAAACAAATTTGCTGACAAAATGGATAATGTTCGAAACTTCAAGAAATTTATCGATCCGTTCCTTATTACATGCATATTTTAGTTTTTCCTTGATTTATACACTAAACACTAATTGTATTCTAAATTTGAATCTTCTAGGCCTGCTAGAAGTGCCTTAGAGTTTTGATGATCGGTCAGTCAGTCAGTCAGTCAGTCAGTGATAAAATTCACAAACTTTGACTAGTTATAATTCTTAAACTAGTGGTTCAAATTTAATGAAATTTGAAATATACCGTGTTTATACAATGTCTGCTTGGTTACTGAAAATTCAGGCTTCTAGTTTTATCCACTACTAAGTTATAGGGAGTCGAAAATTGCCTGAACTGCTTCGAGAAAAGGATGGTACGGCCGTGCCGCTTGTTTTTGCTCGACTTGTTTGTGGCACTAACGTGCCCCCAAATCTTATTTCACAACATTCATTAGAGTATCTGCATTGTTTGTTGTAACACTTTACTGTAAGGCTGCAGTTAATTGTTGATTCCCTAAAGAACGCGTTCCCAATGAACTTGAAGCCGCCTATTCGCTCTTTCGAATTCTGTACTTTAAATCTGTTGACCTTCTTTGATGTTATACTGAAAAATCTTAATGTTTTAGGAATGGACTCATATTAAAATCCTTCTTTTTTCTTTTTTCAAAAAAATAATTCATTTTGCATTGTTTTTATATATATATTAAATCCGTCTAAATGTTAATATTCGGCTGAAATTAAATTTCTAAATGACGTTTTTTTTTTTTTTTTTTTTTTTTTTCTTTCTGCATCTTTTTTTGCCAACACGGGCAAACTGAAGAAATTGAAATCCTTTACAATTCTGTTTGAGTTATTGCAGTTAAATTTTTCATAATAGCTCGAAAATCTACGTCCCATTATGTATTTCAACACTAATGGATCCTCAAATCGTTTTCGCAATCTGATCGCGGTTCAAACATAACGATATTAATTCCTAAACATTAAGTCTAAAGCAGATACATAATGGAAATACTAACTTCAAAGTATCAATAAACAATGGACTAGATGCCAGATTATAATAATCCTTCCATACTTTGAAATCAAGTCATATGCCTGATAACGGTTTACAGAGTTCACCAGTTTTTCTTCCTTATTGTACATGTAAATAAACGCAAGAAACTTCAATTTTTAATAATTATAGTTTGACAAATTTAAAAGTGTTAAGCTTAACATTTTGAAGCACTAGTTAATTGAAGACGAAAGCATTAATCATAGTGAATATAGAATAAGTATAGTTGTCTTAAGTCCGACGATAAAGTTTACTCAACTATCCCAATGTAAAGCTTCAGCAAACGAAAAAGACTAAATTTTATAGAACATTAGTTAACAATTTCCCCTATGCAGTAGTTCTTAGAAGATAGATGCATTGAACTTTGTTAACATTAAATAAAAATCGTATTGTTAACAAAAAACAAAAGATTTTACTCAAATATCTCTCTTCAAAGCTCACCAAAACTTATTATCATTATAAAGCATTAGTTAAGAGTTTCATCTATTCAGTAGTTCTCGGAAAACGATTCTTCATTAACATTAGATAAAATCAATTCCTCATATCTCACCGCAAAACTTTATTCATCTGTCTGAAAAGCTTCACCAAAGCTTTAATTTTTTAAAAATTTTAATTTTACGCCGCTATTAACATGGTAGAAAAATTAGGTAAATGTTTCACCAGAGCAATAGTTCTCTGAAAACGGAATGCATCTTTGTTAAGATTAAATATCATTCTTAAATATTTCTCCAAAACATTCTATTCAAGTATTTCTCTATAAAACTCCACTCAAACTTATTCACCCTATCGCCGTCCTCTTCTGTCCGAAAAAATTTATGTTTTTCGCCGCATGAACAAACAAAAATAAAAACTCAAACAAGTAAACATTTACAAAGTGTTTTAAACGTTTAAGAGTTTTAAAATGTAGAAGAACGTTTGAAGCGCGTTACGGCCGTCCTGCAGTAGCTTCACATGAACTCGCTAGATGCTTTACGGACTACGAAGAGGTAAAGATTATAAAGCATTAGTTAAGAGTTCCCTCTTTTCAGCAGTTCTCTGAAAACATATGCATTAATCTTTATTAGCAAATCATTGACTCATATCACACTACTAAACTTTATCCAACTATTTCCCTGGAAAGTTTCATTAAAGCTTATTCACATTGTAAAGGCATTAGTTAAATATTTCTCCAGAACAGTAATTCCCTGAATGCGGAGACGTTAATCTTTTTTTAGGCAGATTCCTATTGGAAAACTACCTATTGCAATGGTTCTCATGACTTGGATTTTAACTGGCTTGGAATATGTTGTTAGAAATGTAAAAGTCTCGGCCCGTGGCCCATCTAGCCTGTAAATGGCCCATTTAGCTCAAAGGGGGTAGAAATCGTGTGTGGGGGGGATTTTTACTTCGCTATAAATTTCTTAATATTGAAGATAGAAAAATAAATCCAATTAGCCAAATTAGCACTTCAATAAGACGAACCACTCTTGATTTCGATAACTGCAAAATCTTAGAGGCTGAAAAGTGATTTTTCAAGCCCTAATTTTGAGTGTTTCTAACACCAATAATTCACGTTACCAGAGAGTAACTTATAGGTAAAGGAAATCTTCTAACCTTTTAACTTATCGATAGGAATTTTTTTAAAAAATTAAATAAGGATCGTTAGTTCTCATCTCATTGCAAAGGTTGCTAGCTTCAATTTAATTTATTTTTTTCCAGTCAGCTTCGAAGAGAAAATGCGTCATAAATCAGAAAATTTAAATACTTTGACCATCTTCTTTGATAAATGAATGAATATTTTGAATTAAATCCTTTATCTAGATCTTAAATCAAAATTTAATTCTTGTAACAAGGAAAATTCGTTATCAACTAAAAGTTCGTACGTCTCTCAAAACGTTTAAGCACATGCATCATTTTTATAAAACGCATAGAAATGGAGGTATTTGATATCACTTCTTTACTTTAATTTTATTTTTTGTTTCTAAAAGATATTTTCTGTTATTATCGTTTATATTTTATCTAAATTGAAAACACTTTTGACATTGAATTATTGGAACAGCAGCTGATAATAAAAATTTCGTTATATCACGATACCGTGCTTGTAAATTTGAATAGTTTCGATTTGCATTTAGATTATTTGTTACATACAATAAAGAATGGATATGCCGATATTATTCGGTTTTTTTCCTGTTTTTCTTTATAAATTAGTCTCAAATCTTAAGTGTTTATCATAAAAAATCATTTAACTTGTTTCTTAATCTCAGAAACTGCAATATCTTAGAGGCTAAAGAATGTTTCCTCGTATTAAATTCATTTTAAATATCTCTAGTCTAATGGAATCTTTTCCGTCCACAATCAATTAATACTAATTTAAAACAAAAATAATTTTTAATGCAATCGAACATATTTTTTTATTGTAATAAATGCAAATCAAACCTGAATTGATTTGACAGTTAATACCATAAATTTGATTCAATTCAGTTGCGATTTTATTTTTATCGCATGAATTTTTTTTATCCTTCTAGTACTGAATTATACGAGTCCGTATATGTTTGAAGTATAATTTATAAATTGTTAAAAAAAAAGTTGATAAACACTATTATCTTGTACAAATTTCATAACTAGCTATAGTAAAAGTTATAATTTATGGTTAGCTAGCACAGTACACTCCTGAGTATCCAGTTCGCGAATATCCGGCTTTCGTACTATCCGGCCTAGTTTCATTATATTGTATTTAAATGGGGAAGGCAAGGCGCTCATCTATTAAAGACTTTTTCAAAGCCTAAAACCTAAGTTTTGATTCTTATCTTAGGTATAACTTTTCATATTTGTATAATCATTTATCAGTAAAAAATAAAATCAGTTTGAGCCAATTTTCTTAAAAATTAGGCCTACGATTTGCGTTAATGTTTTGTTTATGTTTTCTGAATTTAAGTTGGGCATTTCAGAATGTATGTTAAAATGTGAACAGTTTATATCCTTTAATTTACTTTTTCTCTGAGCAATTCTTGAAATGTGCAGTGCTGTTTATAAACATATATATATTAACTACTGTTACAGAGCCTTCTATTTGAACTCCACAGGTTACCAGCAGTTGCTTCTATGATTCACCGGGTAGCTGCTGCGTTCACATTGGGATAAAAGGAGGGTTTAGTACACAATAAGAAGTGAGAAAATACGTATTATAACAGTGAATTTTGATATAAAAACTTTGTCTTCTGATATTGGTAGGCAAAGAAATGAATTCATAGAACTTTTGCCTCTCCGACTTTTTTGTTATCCTACCAGTCCTTCCGCCACATTACTCGAGAGTGTTCTATATTCGTTAAGGTTTAAAAAAACTTTCAAAGCTATTTGATCCAAGGAATTGTCAATAAACATATTAAAAGTGCAAAATAGTATAAATAAAATAACATGGTTCCGTAATATTAAAATTAAAATAAATGAACTATATTTCTGATTAATTACTTAATTTCCAAATATATATAATTTTAAGTTCTAACTATTGACAAAATAATAAGAATAGGAAGCGAGATTAATAATCATCCTCAGCAATTGGAAAACGGATCACGAAAAATGTCATCATGCTTTATTCCAAGAAAAACAATCAGTCTTGTATCATGAATTTATTTATTGCATAACTTTCTGTTTGATTTGCTGTATATTTACGATAAGTATATGTTTTTACAGAAATAAAAAGGAAATACATGAATTACTTGATATTAAATGCTTTATATTAGCAAACAATTTTCGTATCTGATGAAGGTCAGCTAAATCATATAATTCAGAGCAATCATAAGAGCAATTTTAGGATTGGAACAGAGTTTTTCACATTGATTTTATTCTGCTGACTTTTTCCTCCTGCTCTCTTAAAATATAATGTGGTTTTGAGTTATAAGGTGTGTTTTATCATATGAAGAAATTTTTTTGAGTGGAAATTGCACACAAGTGGTGAGTAGTTTTTATTCTTGGGAATTTGAAAGAATAGTTTAAAATATATTAAATACCTGAGATTACTACGGCCACTCTAATTTCAAATTGAAACTGTGATAAGTGAAACGAAGTATAAATTGTGTGAAGAACGTGATTATTATCAATGTCTATCCACTTTATGTTTTTGAAAAAAATTTGTTCGCACTTTTGATTTTCACTTAGAAATTTAAAAATTCCCGGAATATCATTTTTTGAAAGTAAATATGATAGCTTTAAGATATGACTACTTCAAGTATGAACATTTATATGACAACTGTTGTAAATACCTTGATATTTTTTAATAAATTCATTTCTGCTGGAATTATTTCGATTAAACAAAAGAACAAAGATACGATTTTTAATGATTTCTGCGAGGATAAATATTTATTTCTATGAAAAATAATTCAAATAAAAATTAGAAAAATTTTTTAAAAAAATAAAAGATTTTCCTAATGCTATCAAAAATTAAAACGATCAAAAAATATTTAAAACTATCGCAAAAAACCGATATAGGGCCGAATAAGTTTTTAAAACAATTTTTTTTTAAATTGTAAAGGCATGATAACCAAAAAGCAAAAAGTCTTTATTTCTTATGAGTTCAATTTAAGAAATTTCTTGTAAAAGTTGACAATATTTTGAAAAAATTCAGCAAATACTATTAAAAAAACGTTATCTGATTCAATTGTTCCTGTTATTTCTTCAATTCTATAGTTGCTCGAATCAAAAATAAATTTAAGAGATCAAAATAAGAGTGAGCACATTGAAAGGCAAACAAAAATATATTTCTGCATGCACAGGAAAATTTTTGATTGCATAACTTGATCTCAATAAACTATTGTAGAATCTTTTAAGCTTTCTTTTCAAAATAAATGAACGCTTTTATGGGGGCGGGGGTTAAACTAAACATTAAAACCGTGAAATAGAGCTATTAGCAGCACTGGCCGTATTATTCTCGGATACCATTGTTTAATTTTTATTGAGATCAATTCTATCAGAAAATAAAATACTCATCTTTCCTTTTCTCAAAAATGAATTTTTTAGAAATAGAGGTCATATTTGGACGACTCGAAGGTTTTTTTTCTTGTTTAATATGAATATATTATTATAATTTTATAGGCTAGTTTCTTAAATTGCAATGGAAAATAAATGAGTATCTTAAATACTATCCTTTTCCGCTTTTCTTTGTTCCATTGTACCTTGAAATGCTGTTCATTTATTCATTCCTTCTTTTATGCTAATATTGATCGACTTCCTTCAGAGTCTATAAACTCTGAAATGAAGTGTTTATCGTAAAGAAATATAAAAAATGAAACAGTTAAGCCATTAGTTTATATTTAAAAAAATACCGCTAGTTTTAAATTTTACCACAATAAATGATTTTCATTCAGATAATTGAAGTTATAATTCCGTTGGGATGTTTATGTATTTAACCTATTCCATTATTTTTCAGTATTTAGTTATTTGCAATTAATCATAATTTTTCCACAAAATAAATAAAAATAAGTTGTAAAAATTTAGGAAAACTTTGCACAGAAAATATGCAAATATCTGCTACAATTTTTAAACGACAAACAGAAAAGAACAATTACCAATAATGCTATTTTCAAAATAAAGGGAATTTATTTTCAACAAATGTACATCACTTTCAGTAAAATATAACAATAATATAAGAATTTTATTATTTATTCTTACAAAATGCAATAATTAATGTAAGAATTTTATTTTTATATTTATATTTTTTATATATATTTATATTTATAAAACATTATATTATTATTGTTTAAATTCATGTAGTGATATGTAATTTTGGTAAAATTAACTGTTAAGCTGTTATACGCAGAGGATATAGGAGTGAAATTTTTCTGACTCTTTTATCAGGAGAACATGAATATTCAATATTCCATACATTTGCAATAAAGACACGTTTGATATCTTAACGGCATTGTATTTTCTAATATCTTAATTCTAGTCCCTTTTCAAAGTATTTTGATGAGTTTATGCATTAAAAATTATAGAAATGCATTGCAAAGTCAAAGGGACCCAAAACATAGTATTTCCTCACTAGGACATATCTATCTAAAAACGATTCAGATAAAAAATAGTTTCGAACATTTAATTCACGGTATACTGACCTGACAATGCTTTAGATTTTATTCAAATATATCATGTCTTTGTCGGAATTCGTCTGCTATTGCATTCTGTGAAAAATGATTTTTATATGATGCAATTTACAAAAAGAATATTTAATTATCCGACTGTAAATCTTATAGCATTCTTCATAGAACCAGTATTTTTCCTTGTTTTAAAAATCGCGTGATTTTTAGATAACATCTCAGATTAAAAACATTATCATATTAAAATATTTTAAATTATAAGTTACCTAGGAAACATTTGAAATTTGATATATAGCTTTTAATTATTTTTAATACTAGGAACTCAAAAAATATCTTTTTTTGTATGTTTAAAAAAATATGGAACAAATCACAGTCAAAATACGAAATAATTACTTGGCGTTTAATAGTCCATAATAGTATTGTATTATGTGTGATGGATGTGTGAATGTCATATCATTTCATTTTAAATTTAGTTTTCAAATCAATAGAATTATTAATCAATTCGATTAAAAGATTGCATCAACATTTTATGGTTCTGTACAGAATCTTAAAATTAATACATCAGTATCTGAACCCAAATAAATTTGTTTAAATTGTAGTTACTACATACAAAAGTTATTTGTAAGTATTAAAATTCTGAAGATAGTAAAAAAAACATTTGGATTGTTCATTAGTGTTTCTATTAAATATTTTCAAACAGTTAAGAAACATGATTAAATTTAGATTTCTTTTAACACGATATTATCTGGATAATATCTTGTCCATATTTTCTTATTAATTAATCTGAAATTTTAACTGCTAACTAATCCACTTGAATAATGATGATACTCCATAATGAATAATTTATAATTTAATCTTATAATGAATAATTTATTCGCTAGACACATGTCGATAAATTATTCATTAATTTTAACCTAAAGTAAATTAATCGAAGGTTATCTGTTTCAGCAGCTCAAAACGCTTGCGAATGATTTTGATTTCTAGTCTCCAATACAATTTTTTTTTCTATCGAACTTTAGTAAATACATTTATTGAAGGTATACTATGGAAGAATATGCATAAGTATCTGCAATTTTTAATTGTTAAAAATGAGAAAAATATAAAATGGTTTGAAGAAGTAACAAAAATATAGAAGAAGGTTTATACTATATGGAATGTCACATACACAGGTAGCTTTATTTGCCAACAAACGATAAGACATTGTTTTTATAAAACCATTGATGTTCACATCAGCTGCTACTTGAAAAATTTAATCGTATCTTTCTTTATCTTTCTTATCTTTATCTTAGCTTTAATTTATTTTAATTCATATTTATCTTTTATTTCATGAAAGTCACCCTCTATTCTACCAATAAAAAACGAAGTGATTAGGAAATGATGGTGAATCTAATTAGGAATTTAAGAATTCTTTATAATTTCTAGTTTTATTTTTAGTCTCGGGATATCTTTCACTTGTTGCTCAACAACTGCTATTATAAATTACACAATATATAAGACCTCTATCAAAATTTCTACACTGTATCTTAAACTGAACTAGTCAGAAAATGATGCCATGACAAACAATGACATAAATTGCTGCGGTGTATCATTCAAAGATTTGAACATATTTATTCAGGCAATTCGTATAGAATTACCTGTGAAGTCACTACATCCAGCTATGGCCAATAATCCTAATAAATAAACCCATGGTCAATTTGTAACTGGTATCCAATACTATTAATCGGTAGAGTTGCTAAAATGTTGCCTCTCCCTGTACAAAAATAAAAGAACTGCCGTGGTTAATTTCTCCGCTTGTAGCAATATTGATGTTGCTTGTCAAGAATTGTGTCTTTGGGCACAGTTTCGTATGTTCAGTACCTTATGAAGCTTTTTACCATTAATTTGCTTGTGCACAGTTGAGTCCATTCTGTACTTAATTGCAGTTTGTTACCAATTGTTTGTCTGGGCACAATTCCTTATATAGCGTGTTACAAATTGTTTCTTTTGGACACAGTTGCGATCATTCAGCACATTATGCAACTTGTTATCAATTGTTTGT
>JAPMOR010110223.1:143075-193292 GCA_026543865.1 Argiope aurantia
CATTCAGCACATTATGCAACTTGTTATCAATTGTTTGTTTGGGCACAGTTGCATCCACTAATAATCGAAAATGAAACAGAATTTGAAATGCCATAGTGATGTAGTAATCAGTTCAGAAAATTTACCTGCCAATGCGCTCTATTCTACATTTGAATAATTTTTTCTACCCCTTCCACTTTTCTGCAATAAGTTTCGCACCCATCATACTACACACTTCAGAATTTTAATTTGAGTCCAAGATGTGTGGCAGATAAGCACATCTAGTGCAGCTCTAGAAAATAGTTTGCTTTTCTCCCTAGTATTTAATTCGATGATGTCTTCGATGTGTGTTTTGCATTTCACTGCTGTAATTTGGCATCATTATAAGCCAACCACCATGCTGTTGACATTAAAACTCTCTCAAAACTGGATATATAACTTCATGAGCACAAAATCATTTACATATTTTTCTCACAAATACTATTAGCCCTATAAACCTATGATTTACATTTTACTAAATATGTTGCATGCCTTTATGACGTAGCGACTTCTTTGAATATGATGAAGTAAAAACAAATACCACACTTTACAGATAAACTCAATATGTTTAAATATAATTATAATTTATGAAAGCTGTGGAAATAAATCCAAAAATTATTTGTAGCATTTTGAAAAAATACAATCATCTTTTTTTTTTAGAATAACTTACAGAATCGGCTTAAATTGTATAAGGATAAAACTTAATGATTCATTACTTTTTAAGTATAAATAAAACTTATAAAAAGTTTCTTTTAAAACAATTCTTAGAAAAAAATGTCTAACTTGAAAGTTTAATATCAAGTCAGTAAAGGAAAATTATGATATGTAAATACATAATTCTTAATTTGCGTAAAAATTGACTTTATATTCTTAGCTGTACCGTTTTTTTCTGATTCGGTGCATTCACCTTTCTTTAATTTTCCCTTTTTCTTCAGGAAAAAAAAATTATTTACATATCTATTTCAAATTCATCACCATAAAATGATGATATTATCCGTACTAATATCGATAAAATATCTATACAGTCATAAAAAGTGAAATTAAGTAAAAAATGTAAAATATGAAATGGATATATAATCATCTCTCGTTTTACGATAAGTGGTTCATTTATTTCAGACATTTTATTCAACTTTTTTAAGTAGAGTATGATTGGATTTTAAATATTATATAAGAGTTGAATATTATTTCCTTAATCAGCAAATTTCAGTCTTCCACTTTTTCCTTCAACTCTAATCACTTTCTGTTATTGTTTCTCGAATATTTTGCATTAAAAAGAAGAAGAAGAAGAAATTGGAAACATGGAATAGGCTAGTAGAGAGTGCATACACTTTTCTTTGATTTTATTCCTTATAAATTATTGGGTTGTTCGGAAAGTAATTTCGGTTTTTCCCGACAGAGGATTTAATTGTATTTTTTTAACCCAACTTCACATTTAAGCCGTATAATTTTTATATGCTTTGAGAGCTTATATAGCAAGGCTTGTGTGTGAAACATTCCAATTAATTCTACGCAGTAGTTTTTGGTTGGTGCCCTTTTAAATATGGAGAGCGATAAGCAGCATTTTCGACATATCTTACTGTTTTACTACAGAAAGGGTAAAAATGCTGTTCAAGCCAGAAAGAAATGGACCGATGTGTATGGAGAAGATGTGTTGACAGTGCGCCACTGCCAGAACTGGTTCGCTAAATTTTTTAGACAGTAAAACTTTCACCTCAAATGAGGAGGTCAAAACCCACCTCGATCAGTTTTTTGGCATCAAAGACCAAAAATTTTATGAGCGTGGAATTATGCTACTACCAGAAAGATGGCAAAAGGTGTTGGACCAGAACGGCCAATATATAATTTAATAAAGTATTTGTTTATTATACGAAAACTGTCTTTCATTTCCACAAAAAAAAAACGAAATTACTTTCCGAACAACTTAATAAATCCGAGTACATATTTCTAAAAAAAACGTTTTTTTCAATAAAGCTAAGTGTTCTAAGGATTTATATTATCGAAATCGCTATTTTAGAAACGTTAACTGTTCATTTATATCTTACAATTTTAACGAGTAATTCTTGTATATATATATAAATTTATTTCGTGTATCATGGAAACGGCTCTAATGATTTGGATCAAATTTTATAGTTAGATAAAGTTTTTTTTTTTTAATCTATATGTCTTTCTGAAAAAAACGCGATTTTACACACAAGAAAACCTTTTTCATAACTATTATGGCGTTTTTCTATATGCTCTCATGTTGACAATGTTATATAGCGCCCTCTCGGACTCGATGATTTACCATGGTGAACATGGTAAAATTGACCGCAAGTTCAAAAATGTAAGTATTGATAGATAAACTGCAAAATGTATGTCCTAATACAGCAGATTGCTTCGAATAACATGTTAAACTAAATACACTCGTGATTTTTTTTATTTAAATGAGCCGCATTTTTTTATTTAAATGCATATGTAAGTAAGATGAAAAAATGTTTATATGTAATCAGTATGTGATTCGTATCTGAATATTTTCTCCCGAAAAACACGATTTTATAGAAAGAGAAACTTTATAAAAGAGTAACTCGGTCTTAAAGATATTATATTTATTATTATAGGTATGAAAAAGGATGGATTCGTTTATCACTCAGTAAAGCTGTTTATTTTTATTACGGAATTATGATATAAATATTTCCAATATAAATTCGATAAAGCATGTATTTTCAGAATGTCAGTAAAAATATTACATATAATTGCATTTGTGAAAGATCACAGATAAAATTTTATCCGAGCATATGGGTGGGGGCATATCAAGTAATTTTGAATATATTTCTTAAAAGAAGCATGAATGAGAAGTCATAAATATTTATTATAATAATATCATTTTCAAAATGTTCCTCTATTGAAAAACCTGAATCAAAATTTGCTATATATTTGTAAAATTTTGTTTCTGCGTTTTGCTTCACTGGTGCATTAGGATTCGGTATGATACTGATGATATGTCCACAAAAGTTGATTCAATAATCTGTTAAGTACAAAATTACTGAAAAAAAGGAGAAAAAATCTGTGTATTTCGGCATTACTAAAAATATATTGCATCTACATTGGATGATAACAGTGTTTCTTGAAGATCATTTGAGTCTGACAATTCGTAATCTTGATAAAATTCACTTTGTCGATCAATTTTCACATCATAACAACGTATTTGTCTATTTTCAGCTCTGGTAAACATATTAACATCAAAATCATGGTAATAAGAAATTAAAACAAGCTGGAAAGCAAAGGTAGATTCCTTTACATCTGACCCTTACTATCTGGCATCATAAGTTGTCAATGTTAGAAACAGTCAAAATTAGGGTGTGAAAATCATTTTCCAACCCCTAACTTCTAAGATATTGAAATTATTGAAAAAAATTTTAATGTGAAAGTTATTTGTCTTAATGAGGCGCTAATTTGATTACCTGGATTTATTTATCTATCTTCAATATTAATAAAGTTAAAGAGAAATGAAAATTTCAACCCTCACCCCTCCATTTCCACCTCCTTTGATCTAGATGGGCCTTTTAAGAACTCGTCCTAAATTTTTACATTTCTAATAAAATATTCCAATCCAGCTAAAATCCAAACAAAATTGCTCTAGTTATTCTGTTTACAAGATAACATGGTCAAAGTCTTATACAAATATATAAATTTTTGAACGAATGGTGATTTTTGGGTTCTAGGGACCATAATCGGTGAGGAACTGAAGAAATTTTCCCGAAGTCTTGTTATGAGAACCATTGCAATAGATAATCTTCCTATAGGAATCTGCATAAAAATATTTTATGATATCCTAAGTCTGATGATAAATATGTCTGATGATAGTTGGCAATGACACATTTTATCTTAACGCCAAGAAACAAAGCCTGTTGTTAAATATTATTTTTTTGCTTTCTTTTCCTTAATTACAAAGATAATGTGCGATTAGTGATTCTTGAAAATTATATTTCAATGAAAAAATATACATTTATTTTCTTCATCATGGAAATTTTAATTAATTATTTATATTATATTTTCATAACAGAGGCATTATCATTGTACATGTATAATACATAAAAAATCAATGACGTCATTCTGGTATTATCATTTGGAATGAAGAAAGGCAAAGCAAACATGTTTTTTTCCTGCCGAATTATTATAAACTGAACGTAAACAAATTTCATCCTCGTGCAGAATAAGGCAAGATAAATATGCATCAGATTCCACGTACTGACAATTTTCCTAAATGTCAATGTCACAGTTATCAAAGATAATGTCTTTAATACAATGGTCTGTATGTAAAATATTCTATCCAAGTCAAGTACCTAGGTATACCGTAAATATGAACTCCAGATCTAAAGTTCGATTAATTTTTTTTTACGATATTGCGCCATGATTGCTTATTTTTTTCTCACTTTTCTTTGTTTTTCTTCGGGGATTAAATGATTACATGGAACTGATCAGTAGAATTAAATAGGACTACGTTCTTTGAAGCCACTTTTTATGACGTGGTTAAGAAATGCGTTGAAAATTCGATGTTGTGAAAAAAATATCTATTTCACCTCTCTCCGATTTCAAATCAATTAGTAGATGATTTAGCATTAAAGAATATTAATAGTATTTATTATAATAATTTAATTTTGTATGAAGAAAAATAATTTCGAAAAGGGTTCAAACTTTTAAATAAAAACATAATTTCACGAGAATTAATCACCGATTAAAATTAATGTAAGGTAAAAAATAAAAAATAAATGGTCGGAAGTTAATTTTCAAGGTTGAGTCAGCATGATTTTTGGAACGAAATTTGGAACCTTGTGATATGTTTAATTCTACAAATTTATCACGATAAAGTGATTACAAATTTGAGGAATTGCAATTAAAATCCATGATGGAAAAATTCTTTTTAATCCTTATTCAGAAGCTTATCTAGCACATTCAGTTGAATAGGTCTTTTAAAATTAAAAACTTTTAAGCTATCTTTTTCACTATTTGTTATTTTTGATTAACGCTGATTATTATTAATAATTAAAATGTTATAATAAACCGATTATAAGAAAATTCTCTCTAGTGTCTACTCGCCGGGCTCTACGATACTCAACCAGCCAAAATACATTAATGTTCTTTATTTATCACGGAATTATGTAGACGCCACCAAGTTATTTCAGCCAAAATTAATAACTATAAAAAAATTTCGTTCAGATGTAAACCTTACTTTACGGAATGTTTCTTAATTTTTTTCTCTTTCTTTGGCTCCACATTCATTCAATACGTTCTTACTTTTATTAAATTTATTTTGTACCAATACTTTTACATTGTTCGTACTTTCCATACTGTAAAATTATATTTCTATACCTTTTGAATAAAAAATAAAATTTCTGTAAACTTTTGTAAGATGCAGCAAACCTTTCAAACATAGGTAAAATCCATTACAATCGGAAGAACTATTTATTAACCTTTATTTCCTTGATGTTTCTTACCGGAGTAAAACTGTAACACTTTAACTCATAACTTTTCACTCCCAAGTATAGAAATAACATTAATAAAAGAATGAAAACGACTTTTTGTCTTACATTTCAACAAACTACATTGATATGTTAGGGTAAATTTTGTGTTTTAAAAGCAAGAAATCATAAATAATTTCAATACCTCGGAATTCTAAGAAATAATAAAGTAGCTCTGATAAAATCGATAAACATTCTCAAGAACATATGAAGCCTTATTAATTACTTATATATATGCCACTTACGAATACAGACAAGTCCGCCAAATTGACGATTACTTCAATCATTACTACTATCTCCTAACAATTCCTCATGCTAAAATGCTTCTTTATTCTTATACTCTTTTAAATGGCAGACACAGTGGGATCTTGAAACAGACAGCAAACTTCATGCTATTAACCCCCCGAATACAATCTTGGCTCTAATTAGCAAACAAAAAGGTAGATACTATTGTTTTATCTCGTTTATGCACTAGGATCCACTAGATTCACCCATATCCACTTGTTGCTAGATGAACAACCACCACTATGTTCGCAATATCATTGTTAAATGTCTGTCCAACATTGAATTATCAGACTGTCCCTATTTCAATGCCCAAAGTTTGCGATTTTTTCAAAAGTATAGCACTACATTGTATTTCTTGCTTGGTAAGACACCTCATGTCCAACTCTTTGCAATTTTAAAGTACATAAAGTTTTGCCCAATTATTTAAATTTTGATTACATTTTAGAATTTCTCCTCATGATGACAATTTTCATCTTTGTTTTCAAAAATATAATTTCACCTATCATTTGGCATAACATAGTCAATAGGGTAGAAAGAAAGAATCAATTTTTGATTTTTAATTTATAATATAGCACAGGAAAGTTGCCTTTGATGTAGATAAAATATATTATAAATATGAAAAATATTGGAGTAGATCTTGAATTGCCACAAAGACGTTAAAATTTCATAAAATTGAAATTTTTGCTACATTTAAAAGTTTTTTTTTACGAAATAACCAGGTTATGAATTTTAATTTGTAATAGCGCTGAAAAGTTGTCTTTTAGTATAGATAAGATAAATAAAAATTATAAAAAATATTAGAGTATATCTTGAGGTGCCACAAGGACGTTAAAGTTTCATAAAAACACATTTTTGCAACTTTTTAAGGATTTTTGCGCACCTTGATTATGAAATAAAAAGTTTTCATTGGGCATTGTCATATGAATAAAAGTATAAAATATGAATAAAAGTTTTACTATTGCATTGGCATGGTACTGAATCATCGCCAGAACGGTTTTTATTGAGGTAAAGCGGATATTTGTTTTCTTCCGGCAAGGACAGCGCTGGTTTCAAATCAGTGACTTTGCCGAGTTCAGTTGAGTTGGCGTCTCCCCTCCGTCGATTGTGCAACTGATTAACGTAGCTGATTTGCTAGTTTGTGCTTGTGTGCTTTGCTGGGAATAAAAATGGCTCACTCTAAATTAATGAAGGCAACACAAATATCGGAGTGTTCTATTTCTGGAAATTTGGTGATTTGCTTGAAGTTGAATACATTGCTGACGAATCTATATTATATTAGATATAACCTCAAAATTACTTCAGAGAAGTATTCTTCTGTAAGCGAAATCTGACACTTTAGTTCCCATAATAGAGTAAATATGGCCAAGAGCTTCTGGCAAAAGAATTTCACAAATGATAAAAGTTTATCATGCTAAATACAGGAATTTATTAAAGTCTAAAAGCAGAAAATGTTCAGATAAGGTTTATTCCAACCTCACAGAATTTAGAGAAGAAGATAGACGTTTATTTGATATTGCTGACTTATATATATAAAAAAAGCTGCCAGTTATGGAATAAAAGGTTCTAAACGATCAATGCTCTAACAGGAAAATGGTTATAGGTAATATTGATATTGCTACCATAAACGCTTTGAGGAAGAAAGAAGCAATAAAGAGTAAAGATCTGCAGAGAAAATTTAAGTTTAATCAAGAAAGGACAAAGAATACTAGTGCATCAGAAACGATTACTGGCGACAATGACAACGCTGAAAAAGAACATTGATCTTTACAAAAAGAGGCGAGCCAACAACAACTAAGTACCTGTTTAACATTAAGTTAAAACTTTATACAGAAGGCATCTGAAGCTGAACCAAATAGTTTAGGGTACTCGGTTATCGACTTTTCTCGACTACCTTGTCACATTCAAGCAGTGGTAAGAGCAGTAAAATTGATGGCCGAATCGGCTCAAAATGTCTGTGGCTAAATCGCAAGAGAAGGATACATAAATGAAAAAATTGACTGAAGCGTGAATATGCCAAAATTTAATTTTAGAAAACTGTTTAATGTTGAAGAGAAGTAGAAACAAATATTTTGCAGCTGTAATATTTGTTATCATTAATGATACAGAAGTAAGAAACGCAATATTGGACATAAAAAATATTTTTTTATTATTATACTTTGCAATAAATCATTTTTTCCAATTTTAATGCTTATAGGTGTATTTAAAATCATATTTTGTAACATTATATGAACGAAGAATTCTTTAAAATATTTTATCAAAGTTTATAATTTTTTCATTTTTTTACAAACTTTAAGCTCTTTTCGGCATCTCGAAATATTGTTGTATTGCAACCAGAATTTTTTAAAATTCTTTTTTTGAGCCTTTTTTGAACCACTATTGCCAAACTAAAATCTAACAAACTGTTTTAAATGCTCTTTTTTAAAAATTTCTATTTTTTAAAATTTTTTTTACAAATTTTAAGCTTTTTGCGGCACTTTAAGATGATGTAATATTACAACCAAATTTTTAAATATTGTTTTTGAACTTAAGAGGCAACTTTTTCTCACTAATACTAAAGTAAAATCTAAGAAAAACTTTTAAAGGCCGTTTTTAAAAATTTCCTTTTTTTTTTCAATTTTTTTTTTTTTTACAAATTTCGAATTTTTTACGGCAGTTCAAGATAATGTAATATTGCAACCAATTTTTTTAATATTGTTTTTGAACTTAAAAGGCAACTTTTCCGCCCTATTATTAAACTAAAATCTAAAAAAAAAAATTAAGATCATTTTCGTTCCACCCCAAGGCTCTTGCGCCAGAAGAACCCAAACAAATCAAACTATGATGCTCTTACATCAATTGAGTCTTATCCCTTCTTGGAAACAAACATTAAAACTAGATTAATTGTGTTTTACAATTGACATGTATTGAGCGATGCAATTTCCTTGTGTTGAGGTAGTGACTTAATGTTAAGCGCTGCTCTTCATATACGAATTACTAAGATTTTAAAAATATGCTAATAAAAGTTGAAAATCATTTCAAATAAGATATATTTTTAAAGTGCTCCTAAAATACAGTATGCACCAAAATATACAGTACTGAAAATCGCGCATCTCAAACACGTGGTTGCGTTTATCGACGCGGCGTATTTCCAGCTACACGTGTTCGCGGAAGAGAAGAGGAAGTTATTTTGTGCAGTTGTTGTTGGAAATGGATATTTCGAAGGAGGAAAAAGTATTTATAGTTGTGCATTATTTCCGCTCATACGGAAGTTGCAGTGAAGGTGGACCGAGTTTGAAAAAGGTTGCAGAACAATTCCAAGAGAAGTTTAATAAGACGGCACCAAGTAACATAGTTAATGCTTTTTATTGTTAAGAAATTTCGCCATTCTGATAATGTACTGTGTCAACAGAAAGGAAATGTTAAAGGAGAGTTGTTCAGCAGTGAAGACCCACCAAGAACTGAGCCTGCATTACGTGAGAAAATCGTGTTTTTTTGCAGGAATCTGCAGCAACCTTTGTTTGAGGATATGTTTGAGAATCTGCTTGAACGATCTGAACACTGCCGGCAGCGAGGCGGTGCACACTTCGAACACTTACATTACCCATACCGTGGTAAATCAACACGCTAATAGAGTGTATGTATGTATGTTAGTTTCTTTTGAGGAAAAATAAACTTACAGATGACAATAATGTTATTTGGTTCATCTTTTCATTTCAGTACTATATAATTTTGTTCATCTTTTCAGTTCAGAGCTGTATATTTTGGCGCATATTGTAATTTAAATTTATAAGTTGTTGCATTTATTGAAATTCTGTCTCTGTTCTCAAGATTGAATACTGAATTTTTAATATTCTGTAACAGATCTTTCACAACTAATATTGATAAAAAAAATTCTTCGTCATTTCGTATGAAATATTATTCGAAAAAAAGATGCAATCTTAACCGGAAGACGGTACAAGAATAATTTTTAAAAAGCAATTTTATAATCTCAAATATTATACGTGTCCATATAATTCAGATAATTGGTGTAGATAATTTTCAATTTGTTATCTAAGCGTAAACATATTATAGTAATTGCATTTTTGATTAATTTTCTAGTGATTCAACTGCTTCCCATTCCATGAAATATAATCCATGATAGTTAACTTATTGCACTATCTGTATTTTCAATGATAACCATATTTCCTCATCCAGCCCATCTATACACTCTTTCTTTCGGACTGTTGCTCCAGTTTGAAAAGCCAGTGTTTCGCCTGATACTCCGTGCATACCCTAATTCCCTTTTTTGAAACTCTCAACAAAAAGGTAAAAGCCATATTTATAAAATAATGTTATTAGAAGTAAACGAAGTGAGATCGTTTGTTATAGAATATTTGTCATGACATAGAGGTCCACACTTTTTTGTGTGTTTTATTTTGTGATTATTTTTAAAACTATCAATTCTCCATAAATGGTTAAGTAATCATAATGATTTTTTATTCTTCATAAATTAATGTTGCAGTAATATAGCTTATTTCATTATTTTGCTTAATTCGTCTCTAGCAAATAAATAAAATTATGTGAATATAAATACTCTAACTATTACGACTTAGAAGTTGAAAAAAAGTTATATTGTATAGTTAAAATATGCTATTACAGTATCTGAAGTAGTTGTTCGGTTAGTTGAAAATAATATCAGTTAAGCATCCTCATGTTATAAAAGGCATTAGCTATTTATAACTGATTGCTGCTGAACAATTACTGCTCGTAATATTAAGAACAATTACTTTTCTAGTTAAATCATTGTTTTTTTTCCTTTATATTTCCTTTGATAATGTTATTCTAATTCTTATATTAGAATTTTTATAACGTTCTTTTGTATTTTTTAATTAAATCTGAAATTGTTTCTAATTATTTTGATATCGTTTTATGTCTGCATTAGAATCCTTCGCATTTCATAAATAATAATAAGAAAATTCTGTCCTTTACTACTTTGAAAAAAATTCTTTGTTCTTTATTGCTTAAAAAAAATATTTTCTTTACTACTTTGAAAAAATTCTGTTTTTTATTTTGAATTTATGATATATTGCGGTATATTTTACAAGTTCTCATTAATTTTGCAACTGGGGGCGGTATCCTAATCTTCAACGGATCACAGCCGAATTCTTGAGACTCACAAACTTGAATACGAAAACAAATACTGCGTTTCAAGATTTTTTCGTTGTCTGTCGCCGTTTAAATAAAACTAGTTGTCTCTATTTATTTTATGATTCAATTTGAATGATAGATTGTTTAATTATTTAATACTTACTACATTAAAATAATTATTTACTTTCTTCCTTCGTAGTCATTGGATAATTTTGATCTATTTTAAACTTAATTCGTTTTAATATACTAATAACGTCAGAACAAATTTGTTTCAGAGATCAAGGTAATGAGATATGAAGTATCCCAAAGATACATCCAATAAATTTAATTATTTTCAGACAGGTTTTTTTTTACCTGTATTGAAAATTAGGAAGTATAATTGATTATTTTAACATTAAAGGAAGTATTTTGATTTGATTTGTCAACAAAAGCATTGAAAATTCCAAATCAGTAATTTTTTTCTCTTTCTCAACATGCATAAAAATAAAAGGAAATATTTCTGTTAGTGAATCCATTTTAAAAAAGTTATTATAAATATTATCTGGAGACTTAAGCACTGTTAGTTTGCCTGTTTCATCGGCTTTGACATACCGTAAGGTATAGAACCTTTCACATAGATTTATTCTTACAAAATTCAAGGCTCCGCCCTGCGCCTTTAAGGCTCCCCTTTATTGATTATAATTAAAAATGCCGCCCCCGTTTTAAAAGAAATGTGCACTTGTAAAACAAACCCAACAGTTTTTTACCATTGCTATAGTTAAATATATTGCTTTTTACATGTAGAGAGACAATTTAGTTTTACTAAAACTGTCTATTTGATTTAGATAAATTTCATAAGATAGACAATAAATATATATTTGTGCTTTTTGTGGGAAAACCATATGCCTAAAGGTTTTTAGTTTGATGTAAGTTTAAGAAACTCCTTCAAATTTTAATCTATTCTTCAACGATTCGAGACTTTTAAATGGGAAAATATTTTATCAAGATTATCGTCCGGCTCTTTTGAGTTGCATCAATTTATGTCGATCATTAAAAATATTCCTTTGATTCTAAAAAGACTGATAAATTTAAGCATATTAAACACACCGTCACAACAAAACTTAAGATACTATAACTTTACTTGAATTGATTCTATTTTTATCTTATATTTTACGGCAATATTTATAAAATATTGTTTTAAAACCAAGAAACGTCATCTATAAAAATAAAAAAGTGTTTTCTTCTTGCTGCTACAATATTTTTTCAGTCTAATAATTATAACGATTAGACTTCTAATTGGTCATGGAGAATTATTCCAATTAGATTAACCCAATCAATTTCAGCTTGCACTGTTTAATACACCTCACATTTTATTCATAATAAATCCATAAGCCTCTTAAAGAACCTAATTTTATATTTGTTTTATTTTTTCGCTCATACTGTACATTATCCAATTTTATTGTACTCCAGATATTTTTCATTCTAAAGTTGTTGTTATTGTTTTCCTTTTAGTTATGTTATTTGTTTTCGTATTTTGTCATTTGTATGTTTCTTACCAATTTATGGCAATGTAATTTTTTTTAAATAAAACTCACCTATATCTATACCAAACCGGAAATGGGCCACATGAGTTCTAGAAACAGAGCTGTGGTATGATGTTAAGATGTTAAGTGTTAAGACCAATAATCAAAAGTCCCGTACACTTTCGGTGCATTATGTAATAAATAAAAACAAATGAATTTCAGGGTAATGTCACGCTTTCTCTCTCGCAAATACTGATACACACTGATATATATTCAATAATATGTTTCATAATGTATTGATTTCTTCTCTTCCAGGTTCATTTGCGCTTACTCTCTTTGAAATCAATCAACATGGGAACCCCTCTGAAAAATCTCACAAATTCTCAGCTTTCAGCTTTAAAAGAGGTAAAATAAATATTTTTATTTCTTAATTGCATCAGAACTTTTCTAATGGACTGCGCATTCATAGCGATCAACTCTCTCTATGTTACAGAATTTTCACTTTCTCGTACACGAATAACAGAGAAAATGCTATAACTATATAAAAAATTCAAACTCGAAAATGTTTCCACGCTTCAGACCTCCTTAAATTCGAAGACATTTTTTGGCATTATTCCACCTGTGAACATGATAAATTGAAAATACTTTGAGTAAGAAGAATGAAATTTGGTGTCTGAAATTAAGACAATATTTATAAAATTTCTAACAAATTTTGCGCAAAATTCTTTCATAAGAAGTTTGTATGTCTTGATTGCCCAGGACAAGGGATCTTAATAACTACAGAATGTAAAGATCTAGGCAGATAAAATTTGATGCACAAGTTTAGATTTCTAGAATATAGATTTTTAACCTATTTTGAACCAACTCTATCGAAAGGTTGGTCGTCTATCGGTCTATACATTCGCATGCGTGCAAATGCAATGATTCTTTAACACAGTGATTTAAATCAATGAAGCTCGTGATTACAGCTGTTGTTCCATGTTAAATTTTTGTTTCAAAAAAGGCATCCAAAATGATTTAGTAAAAATGCTAGATTTTGCCAAAGATCTATATTTTGTAACTATTGTTTACCAGTGTCATGCAAGACATTTGCAACCTTACTGAAAGCCCGCAATTTTATGTGGGAGGAAGGGAATAAAACCTTTATTGTGGAGTACGCAAGAAAATCTCTGGGATTAAATTCCCGCTAATAAGTTAATAATTTCATATAATTTTGAAATATTTCTTATGGATAGCCGCTGAAAACTTAACATCGACTTTTTTTGAGGTTTTTTGAGGTAATTCTGTCATTTCCAAGAACCAATAAGAACTCAATAAAAAAGAGGCATTTATATGGATAGCGACAGTCGTCAAGTGATAATTTTTGCTCAACATAATCAAATGGACAGAAATAAAATATTATTTCCCATTCTTTAGTAATTAACAATTTAATTTTCAACTAAATATAAAATTGAAAATTTTATCTCCTAAAATATTTAAAAATATAAATAAAGATACCTTATCCTTTTTTAACAAATATAAAAAACAAGTTTACATTTTTTTTTATTTAGATGATTCTTGAAATTCACTTTGTAAAAGATAACAATTAACGTCTTGCATAAATATACACTTTGCATTTTGTACATAATTTCTATTCTGCATATATTTTGTACCCCAAAGTGCCAATTTTATTTGACTCTTTAAAGAGTTTTCTATGTTTGAAACTGCCATATTGTAAATTCAAACATTCTATGTCCAATATAACGTGAATAATTAAACAGTATGCAGAATCACCCCGAAAGAACTACAAATAATGTTACAAAAAGAAAACAATGTTACAAAAGAATTCCGATTTTTAAAGTCCATGCAGAATCACTGTATTACGTTGAAAGGCACCTATTTTCTATAACTACAAAAATAGGTTTCGACGGAAACGAAATAAAATAAATACATGAGAAGTCACACCCATAATACAAATCTAACAGTGCATGTTAACCATCATCTGAATGAAATTAATCTTACTCTATGCTATGAATTGGCGCGTTTTTTCTTACCTGAAAGATAAACAATAGATTCTAAAATTAAATCAGCGTGGCTGATTCAGTGTGAAAATGTATTCATTCTGGTCCGAAATTTTACTTTCTCGTATCCTCTGACATTCTTTTAATTTAATTAATACATGTACATCATTAAATTTTTCCAGATGTGTGTAATGAATTTTAACGGGTCGTTTATTAAATCAATCTGAACAGAATTTAAGTTTTTAAATGGTATATTGTTAATATCGCTTTTATTTGCTTGGAGCATTAAGAATTTTTATTCGTCATTATGCCTTTTAACTCGCAAATATGACCCATTTTGAAACTGATTGCACTTTTCTCATCATTTTATTCATTTCTTGTTCTACATTATGATACAATTCTTGTTGCACATTTCGACTCATGCTAATTGGGAAAATATGCTTCAACGTCTAACCACAGCGGAAGAAAGAAGCACTAAATATCACACTTTCACCAAGGTTATATCAACATTTAACGATCTTGTTTAAAATACATGACGATACTTACAATTTGCATTGTAATTGTTACAGCCATTTGCATAGTATTTTAATGTAGGATTTTCCTAAATCCATCAGTAGAATCCTTCTGTAGAATTGCGAAAATAAGGTTTCGAGGTTTATAGGTTATTTAAGCAGAGATGCCACATCATGAATATTTTTTTAATATTAGTCTGCTTAGAAATCTCGCTGCACGTTTGTAACCAAACTTGATTTTGTTCAAAGATCAGTCAACATTATGATTTTAAGATGCTTGATAATTCGTAGATCAATCAACATACTTGATAAAACAACTTTTCTTCCTACAGTTGTTTTTTTATTTTATTTTAATATATGAGTGTTTATTAAAATAATGAATATAATATATGAGTGTTAATCCTATATATGAGTATCCTAATATATGAGTGTTTATTAAAAATGAGATATATAACAGTTATGCATTATCGAAGTTAATACTAAAGTATGCAAGCATAAAAAAGGTTAGCTTAGTTAATTTATTGCTTAGTTTTACGCTTATTTTTTTCAAAAGCAATCCGGTCTTTTGAGAATTGAATTTTTTTGTGAAATATTTAAATCCTCTGGTCCAGTATTCAAATTAATACAAATTTTAATGTAGCGTAATATCTCTTTGCAAAAGATATTGATTTTCTGGAGTTCTAATGTGATAAATTCTGAAGCTATTATAGAAATTTTATTTAACAACTGAAGAATTTGCTTTTATTTTGCTTCTGATTAAAGAAATTCCCTCAAGTATCTTACTTAATCCCTGTTTATACAGCTTAGTTTATAAAGGGTTACTGGCTGCAATTTTTTTTAAAAAAAGCATCTTAGTTCAGCTATAAAAAAAATTACTTGTTGCAATATGCAGAATGAATTCATCTAATTTTGCACTAAAAGTGAATTAATAAGTTGTGAGCTTTAGAAATTCTGACCTTTTATAGTCCTAGAACTTGTATTCTTCTTAAATTATTACAGTTCTAAAATTTGTATTCCACTTAAATTCTTATAACCTTAGAAGTTGTATTCTTCTTAAATTATTACAGCCATAGAATTTTTATTTTTCTTAAATTCTTACTGCCGTAGAACTTGTGTTCTTCTTAAATTCTTACAGCATAGAACTTGTATTTTTCTTAAATTTTTACAGCCATAGAACTTATGTTCTTCTTAAATTCTTACAGTCATCAAATAGTATTCTTAAATTTTTAAAGAACTTGTATTCTTCTTAAACTTGTATTCTTCATAACATAGATAAACATATTCATAGAACTTGTATTGTTCTTTCATTCTTACAGCCATAGAACTTGTATTTTAAAGTCTTACAGCCATGGAATTTGTATTCTTCTTAAATTCTTAAAGCCATATAGTTTGTATTCTTCTTAAATGTTGACCATTCCTGAACCTTTATTAAAATTGGAAATCATTTCGAAGCTTGATTGTAGTTGAAAAATGAAATTTGAATTACCTTGTCAGGAAGTTATTGGATTGGAAATTATTTGACGTCCTTTACTATTCAAACTTTCAATAGTGCACGGCAAAGAAATTAAAATTTTTGATTGACTTCCTAGATAATGTCATTTGAAAACATCAAGGTCAAAATTAAACTGGTGGAGACAGAATATTAAGTCACTTACTCGACACTTTAGGAAAGAGAGTTGAAATTCAGTCATAATGTTGCATAATATTAATAATAACAGTAATTTTCAAAAGTGAATTTTCCCATTATTACACTATGATTATCTTCCTAATATAATAAAGATAATTCTCTGGTTATCCAATGCTCTTTTACTGCTTTCCGAATATCCCCTATAGTTGCAATATTTGTAATATGTAGTTGAATCTCTCTAAATGTAAAATTGGTATTTTCCTGGAAAAAGGTTTACTTAGAAAAAGGAAAATTAACCTTCATAGGACCTGTGACGTCTCCAAAACTTTCTCTAATACCCTCTAATTAAAATTCATGTCTCACCCCCTCATATAAAATTTTGAACTTTGGGTAAGGCTACGAATGCCTTGCATAGCGTTGGCGAATAAAATTACGAAATATAGATCGTTGGCGTGTATTTTAGCATTTTTTTACTCTATCTAAAGTGCGAATATGTACTTTTAGACACTTGTTTCACTGGCGATTGAAACTTATATTTCACAGGGAATCACAATTGTAGAACAAGATCACAAACCAAATTTCATTAATTTAAGTCATTGTGTTTGTGAGTTATTGAATTTATATGTATGCTAATATATAGTCTCACAAGCGTTCAATCCTTTGACATATTTGTTTCAAATTTTGATAAGACTTTATATTCTAGATGCTAAAACTGTGCATTAAGTTTTATCCATCTAGGTTGGTAGTTATCGAGTTCGTTTGCATTAGAAAAGCCATATGAGCAGATTTCTTTCAATGGATTTCCTACAAAATTTGACAGAAATCTTCAAATCTGATTCTAAATCTATTTTCTAAGTTTCACCCACATAATCTTATTCGAAGTTAGACATAATGCCAGAAATGTGTTTTCGAACTCAGGAAGGTTTGAAATGTGGAGTTTCGTCAAAATCTAGTGTTCATGTTCGAGAAAGTAAAAATTAATAAGATTGTATGCAATATTTAAATTTGTTGATTAAAATTTCAAAATACAGTTGCTAAAAATTGTGTGCTCTTATCAAAAAAAAAACTCCTAAATTGTTATTTATTTTTAAACAAAGTAATCCTTAACGTCTTTCAGAACATAATGTTGCTTGCTAAAGTTTCTTTAATTAAGGCGAATTTCGTTTAGAGATTTCCATTCTGAGGCTGTTTTTACAACAGAAGTCTAAAGTGCCACTGAATTTCAAATAGAAACTTCGTTTCAAGTTGGAAAAGAAATTCGCAGTCGGGAAGCTAAAAATGGCGTACGACTCACTGTTAAGTGTTTAATGCTTATTCATAAAACTTCTAATCTTCTGTATTGTTATTACGATTGGTGAAATAACTTGTTACCTTTATTTTGTTTGTATCCCCTCTTAGGAAAAAAATCCATTCCATTCTATTCTTTTTACTATTGCAATAGGTTAATAATTTTGAAAACGAAAATTCACTATCGATACTCAAAAGTTAGAAGAATTTTACAAAAGTCTATCAGATATATAGAAATTATTTTTTAAATAGGAAAAAAAGATCAGAAAAAATCTGAAAGAAATTCAATAAATGAATGTATTTAAAAATTCTCATGCATCGTATATTATCAGTGGCATATTTAGATATTACGGAGCATCGTTCGGGGGGCTTTTCTTTTGATAAGCTGGTCAATTTAGTTTCACCTTTCAACGCATTTTTTCACATATTAACATTCTATTTTGAATTAATTTTTTTAAATTATAAACTTTGTGAAAATGTATTTTTTATTCATCCATTATGACTCCAGACTACCCAGCAACTAAGTTTGTTCAGAATATTATTAAAATAGATTTCTACTATTTATAAAAATTATACTAGCAAATCAAATGTAACGAATTATATAAGAAGTTTGCCAATTTTATTTGATAAAATATAAATATTTTTCTAATATTTACTGTTCACAAAAGTTTTATTTTTTTCACAAATTTATTCATCTCGCAACTAGGAAAATAAACCTACAAAAATAATTGACTTCTTGTAGCCCAAGTCAGCTGTTGAGTCTCCTAGTTGGAAATTCGCCATAGAAATTCATTTATTTATCCCCTTCTCTAAAAGAATAAAAGGGAACTGAAAATTTTCTGTGATAAAGATGATAGTTTACCTGGGTATTGAGACCAATATCGCGTCAGCCATTAGAAATGACCAAGACAACAAATTAGAAATCCATACCAAATCAAAATGAAATTGTGTCATTTGTTTTTACTCTTATTGTTTCGATACCTGAATTGTACTCAACACACACACGCACCAATACAAAGTCTTTTGGAGCGTAGCTTTATTTTGGAACTCAAAAGTTAAGAAGCACATCTCCGTCCCTGTCACAGCACATAAACACACATAGTCATTGGAAGTATTTCCATGCACAGACTGTGCCTCTCGCAACACATTAGACAAAAGGCTCACTAGATGACATTGGCATTAGCTCAGAACATCATTCATATTAATTAGTATATTATCACATAATGTGAACATATCAAGGTTTTGCCCACCAAAAGATGACTGCCCAGAGAATCGGTCAGAAGCCAGCGATGTTCTAGTTACAAAATGGTCAAACGATTCCAAAAGCTAAGACTACAAATTTGTATTGAATGTAACTGAATTATTTTAATCCCTTCGAAATAAATTCAATAATTGTTTCTGTTGCAATTTTAATATATTTGTAAAACTCCACATTTCAGTAAAAAGTAAGGTAAGACTTTGTTTATATCATCACATGGACATGATATTATAACTGCACTAAAGAGCACGATACACTAAACTGCGCAATGTACATACAAACGTTCACTTTATCCAATCAGAAATGCTACTCAATCTTTATTAGATTTTTCTTTTTCTAAGAGGGTATAAAATGTGTATTCTCATGTTAAAATAAGCTGAATTAATTTGTCTTTTATCGCATTGAAAATGATGTGACATATTGAAGGAAGCGGAAATAACACTAAAAACAAGGTAATTTCCTCTATAACTTCATAGTGATTTATAATGAATATTTTATTCCTGCCACCTCAATAGTTTTGCTGCACCTACAAAAAATGAATCTGTCAAATCGCAGAAATAAAAAATAACAAAAAAAAGGAGAAAGTAGGTCGTCAGATTTTTAAAAAAAATCTTAAATAATGAGTCAGTCTTCAGATCCACAAAATACGGTCAACTGTCAGTGAAATAAATGTATGTTGATTGAGAACCATTTGACAGATGCCAATCTAAAAAAACAGTATTTAGAAATACTTTTATTGAACGAAGATTCTAAAGTTTAGTGGAATAAGATTATTGTTCTTATTGCCATTCTTAAAACAAAATAAATAATACAATAACCTATTAAGAATAATTATTCTGGACAAATTAAGTATTTACTAACTGAAATTCATTCTAGGAAAAATATATTAATTTAGAACTCTATCTTAAAAGTGAAACTGACTTCCACGGTGTTAATTTTTTTTTTCTCTGAAAACGGATTATTCTTTATTCAAAAAAAATTCTGTACAAGAATTTGAAGAATAGTAACTGTAATTTGTGTGATTTTTTTTAGTTCAGAAGTAACTTATCCGACCTCTTAGGACCATATGATACAGATGCCATATTGTTAAAATGGCTTAGAGGTATGTATTTTTAATTAAATACTTTTAATTAACTTCACATATTTCATATTTGTAAAGGCAGAATTTTGTAAACATTTTTTACTCACTTCCTGACGCACTGGAATTTTGATATTTTGTAAAGTTATTGGTTTCCGATGGCAAAAGAACATTTTAATGATTTTAGCCCTCATAATTTTCATTTAATTTATTAACTTAGCTAAATTTTTATTTCATAAATTTATATTACAATCTTGAAATTAATTTAAAGAAACCTAATTTTATAGGTTTTATAATAGTTATAACTACAAATTATCTAATATATTAAGACTAAAACGTAAAAATAAAATATATATGAAAATACATAAAAATTTTAAATGCCATTTTGTTAGTGCTGCAGAAAGTAGAAAACAATATTTTTGTCAAAAATGAAATATTTTAATGAAATTAAAACACTATGCAACTTCGGAAGGAATTCTGAAATGTCCATAGGAAGTTAAAACATATTACAAGTGTTAAAATTTCGCTTTATTTAAAATATTTCTGTAAAATTTAACTCTTTTTTTTTTCATGGTCTTTCTTTCCTTCTTTTTTTTTTTTTTGACATTCATGTTTTTGATTAAAAGATCAATGAAGGCATGAAAATTAAATCTAAAAAAATTAAAATAGTTAAAAATTAAAATTTTTATTTTTAGAATTGGAATATCAAATAAAATTAGAGTACTCGCTATCTTAATATAATATTACATTTATAGAATTATATATAAAATCAGAATAATCATTCTTAGAAATCTAAATCGATGAGGTATAAGGCTTTGCATATGGCATTGCAGCCTTGATGTTATTCTTTTTGACTCCCAGATAAAGCTAAATTGTTTTTAAGCCTTTTTGAAATCACAATAAAAACGTCATAAGAATAATAACTATAAAACTTTTTTAAAAACACTTTTATCACAGCATTAAAAAAGAGAAATAATGTTTTATGAAAAAAAGTTGGAGATCAATACAAAAAGTGAAAAATGTGAAGTATAGAAAATTTCTATATCATCTTCCCTTATTGTAAATAGAAAGTCGTAAAATCGCAATAAATGCCATAGAAGTTGTATTTATGTTTTGAAACATATACGTTATTCGACTAAATGTTATAAATGCACGAAATTTCTAATTAACTAAGACAAAAATTATCAGCTTTTATTACTATTCCAATGGTGTGTGTGTGGGGGGGGGGGAGAATAGAAAATACTTAGATTCAAAACAGAGAAACTTTAAATTTATTAAAATATAAAAATGCTTCTAACTTTTAGTTATTTTCATATTGTCTTCAATAATTTTCTTACTAAAAATTCTTAATGCCAGGAAAAATTTTTCATTAAATTTGTCGCTTTACTCAAGTATGCTAACTTAACTAAACTGTACAAATATATGTTGTTATAATTATAGTACATGTATCGTATTATACGATATATATAATGTAATTATGACAACATATAAAACGTATGATAAAATACTATATGTGTAATAACATATAATTTTTATATTTTATACTAAAAATATATTTTAAAAAATTTGTAACATCTAATTCGTTTTAGTTTATCAATAGCAGTTTAAAAACATAAGCAAGATCCGATAAATATATTTGATTAATTCGGAGTGCTTTTCTTGGCTTCTTTTCAAGTACTTAAAATCTCTACTCGGTAATAAAATAATACAAGTATTCAAAAAAAATTCTTAATTAAAGAAGTTTGCTCCTATTTTATTTATGAATGTTTGCCAAAACGCGAAATTATAGAAAAATAAGATTATGGCTTTTACCAAAAGTCAATAAATTATATCTACAGCAAACAAGGAAGGGCATATCATTTACAATAAAAGCAATTCTTAACCTATATGGGAAAAAAAAATTTTAGGAAACCATTTCCTACGTTTGGAAAAAAAAAGAAAAAAAAATGTTTCTACATTTTATGATAACCGCATCAAAACTCCTTTACAATGTCCATTATTTACCTGATAGGTAGCGCCATCTATGTTTTTCTCATAACACTAAAATAAACTGTGGAAATATTTGTTGTCACTAGGATTCCTCAAAAAATATTATTTCCCAATCAATTTTTATGTCATCGTCTTTATGCTCAGAATCAAAACGTATGGTGACATGTAAAAAGTTTTAATGTAGATTGTATCAAGTTGTTTAATATTTTAAGGAAAGTGTTTTGAATGAACCCGATTTTTATACGAAAATATGCAGTCAAATAGAGAATTGTAACAAATTATAGTAAAATTTTATTAGAGAAGGAATACGGAAATTGAAGCACTATTTAATCGTTATATCAAAAAATTATCGTTATAAATTTGTTCTTTTACTGATTTTATAATAATTTATTATACAGCAATTATTTTAGATTTTTTTTACTTTGAATATATAATTAAGACTTACTCAATAATTAAGATAAATAAGTAAGAAATCAGTGTTTTTTATACAATAGAAAAGAAAAGAGCAAGAATTTGTAAAAATGTCTATCATAGTAAAATTATTAGGCCTCTTTATCTTTTTTGTACACCTAGTTATATTAGCGTGTGTTCTTCACTCAATAATAAAGCAAATTATTTTATCTGTTAACTGTTAACTTTGACTGTTTTTTTAAGATCATTGTTATGTCTCTAAATAACATTACAAAAAAATTCTGAAATCTCTAATACAATATAGAAAGATTTTATCCACAAAATGACTTTAATTCTTAAAAATAATAAAAATCACAAACCATTTAAAGTTTTTTTAATTGTTTTTTCTTCTTTCATGCATTTTTATTTCGATTATGAGGCAAAATATCTATGAAAATAAATTTTCTTTTTTTTTCAGCAAGAAACTTTAACATGAAAAATGCAGAAATATACTTTAGAGAAGTAAGTTTTCCTATTTAATTTTATATAAGATATACGTCCATAAAAAATATTATACAGTAAATATTAATTAGGATAAATTAAATAAGGATGAAAGAAACCCAAATTGTGTTCTGTTTACGAATGCGGAGGAAAGTTTGTGACAAAAAAGAAATTACCAAACAAAGCCTGGAATTTACCAAAACAAAATCTTAACAGGAAAAGTTGATATAAAAATTTCACACATAACCTCAGAATATTGTATTTAAATGATTAAGACAATTATCCTCATATTCAAAAAATTTGTATTTATTTGGTTGAGTAATTCTTGTTTAAAGTTTAATATTAGTTATTCCATTGCCTTTCCGTATGAGATGGATACTCGAAGATAGCAAAATTTACAAATATTTGTTATTCTGATCAAAAATGAGTAGGAAGGTTTGCATTGTTTGTACAGGGTGACACGGAAGATAGCTCAAAATCTTAAAATGCAGATCTGACATACTGAAACAAGCATTAGAACACAAGGTCGATAATGCAAAAGAAATGGGATAGGGAAGCCTTTTGTCATCAAGTAAAAGAAAAGGTCACATCAGATAAAATGTAGTACAATAAAGGTTAATGGAATGTGAATTTTCTGCATTTATCTTTGATGAAATTCAACTCAGTAACATAATTGTACAACAGTTCAGTAGCATTGTGATGTGAATAACAACATTGAAAGTCGTGCTTAGTACAGCAAATACAATGCCAAGCATGCCACAGTATTGCATTAATGTATAATGGAGCACAACGCAGCAACATAATTGTAGCACAACAGCGCAGTAACATTGCGGCATGAATAACAACATCTGAAGTCGTACTCATTACAACAAGTACAATGTCAAGTAGGCCAATATACATTAATCTTTGAATAAGCACAACGCAGCAACATATTGTATACATTATAACACATATATTGTATAACATTACAGTAATATTGTGGCATGAGTGGTAGCATCTGAAGTGGCGCTCAATACAGCAAGTGCAATGCCAAGTTGACCGTAGTATCATCAGTAAGCCTATGATATGTCTAAAATAAGTGTTCAAAGGACCTGTATTCCAAAGCTGTACACTGCTTTCGTAAAACCAGCGAAAGTGATCTTTCTGAAATTTTTCCGTTTATTATCCAATAAAATTCTTAACCCCCAAGGGAATCTGGCATTTTCACTCTATCTATCGTGCGGAAAAATATTTTGGGCACATTTTTCTCTAGTAATTAGTGGCAACATCGTATACCGAATTTTATAGATTTAAGTCATTGCTTTAATAATGTAATGCGCTTACATACTTACTAAAATACACGCCGACAGATGGTCGATTCTTTTTTTTTAATTTGATAAGAATTTACATTTTAGTTGTTAAGCTATGTACAAATTTTTATCTTTTTCGTTTAATAGTTATCAAATTCACCTTGTTTTCGAATAGCCAGAAAGATAGAATTTCTCTGAATGAATTTCCTTCGAAATTTGATAGAAATTTACAAAATTAATCTTAAGACCATACAACTAATTTCAAAGTATATTTCAAATGCATTTCAAATTCTGTATATTTCAAAGCGATTCTGGAATATCCTGCTTACGAATTGACATACATAGTGCTGAAAATATTTCCTTCGAACTTTGAGATGGAGATTCGTCAACATCTCAAATTAAAATTTTTTGACGATTATAAGAATTTACTTCATTTAGAGAAAGTAAAAAAACGATTCAGGCGACTATATTGTTGTACGTTTAAAAATTTGCATTCCATTAAATCCGAATTGTGCACCTTATCTGCTACATTTTTTTCTTTCACTCTATTTACTGACAAAAAAAACTGGTCAACCTTTTGCTTGTCCGACTCTATGCTCTAATACAAATATTATATAAGCTCTGTATCCCAGACTTCCGCTTAAAATTTGCAAGTATATAATTATAAAAATACGTATGCGTATATGTATTTTTTTATAATGGAGCCCACAGTTGATTTATTTTAGGTAACCTCAATTATTTTTATTCTCTTTCAGTTTCATGCAATCTCTAAATGTTACGAATTGGATACTTTGTATGATAGTTACACAAAACCTGAGGTAAGCATTTTTATAAGATTTTCGAAATTTTATCACAATATATATATATGTAAAAATTCATTTGTTTTTCTTGTCATGATATATATATATATATATATATATATATATGTTCATCTGAATTTCATTTACGATAAGATAACGGGTAGATTAAGTTATTAGTATTGATTATTAATTCTGCGTAAAACTATTTGCCAGTTATTTTGAGGCATCATTTGTAATATGCTCTACTATTTATTTCCATTAAATAATCATATTTTTTATTCAAAATAAGTCTGCCCATTTTTATTGGATAAATGGATTCCATAATTTAAAAAAAAAAACTTTATTTCCAGTTATTTCTTTAGTTAACCAAGCGATTCACTTCAAAACCAACTCTGGAAATTCTAAAGCATTACTCTTCAGAACTTTCAGCAATAATTGAAAAGAACGTTAATCATCTAGTGGAGCAAGAATTGAGCTATTTGGAAATGATTTATCTGAAGCTATCGGTAGCGTTATTTTCTTTGATTTCTCCAGTCGATAGTCTTCAAACTCTTTGAACGCTGATTGGTTGATCCAAATCTTTTGTTCTACCTCAAATATGCAATTTAAAAAAATATATTAGCGCGGCTCGTTTGACGTGTATAACGGAAACATATATTCACTGTCTTACGCTTTGTTTTTAAATATATAAGCAGATGATAGTGGATGATTTTTCCGGAATTAAGTTGAAGTTTCAAGTAACTTCTGACATGTGATAACTTCAAGTAATACTGACATGTGACTGAACATGAATAATCTGCCTTTCTTCATAAAATTTATAAATAAATCTAAATCAAGATATGTCTTTTCATGAATTTTCAAAATGTAAAATAACCAGGCCGTCTGACTATCTATCTCAAACTTTTTTCGTTTACAGTTTTTCATGGGTTTTTTTTCCTTCTCTTTCAGAAATATGTCCTTTTCTGGTAACTTAAAAGATATTTTTATCTTAAGCATATAATAATTAAAAATAATATTATATTCAGCTAAAGTCTTGTTTTATTTTATCTGTCTTCCCATTTCCTTAGGTAGCAGAAAAGCACGAATATACAGCATTTCTAGGTTATGCAAAAGACGGTTCAGTCGTGCGTTACAGTCCAGTTGGACTGGGAGATCACATAGGTAAGTATAAGGATTTTTTTAAATTAACGAATGCTAGTTTTTTTTTTATACAATATTATAGTGCAACACATATTTCGATACGGGCTATTTTTTTTTACTTGATTTCATACTTCTTATGCACAGAAAATAAATATGACGCTAATTTTGACTCGCTAACTAATAGTTATTTTATCACTATGTTATTATCTGCATTATTTTTTGAAAAATTTGACTTCGAAACTGAGAAAAAAATCTTATTCTAAAATGTTATTCTATTCCTTTTAATGTAATCAAAATGATTGATTTTCAAATATATATATATATATATATTAAACAATAGTAAAAACTAAATTTAGAGTTAACGTTGTTTTTTTTTAATTCTATAATCTGAAATCATTTTCCTATGGTCGCTAAGCTTAATTTGGATGGGAATTAATTTTGAATAGATCAATAGCCAAAAAATAAAGACTTTTTTTCACAATTAATCTTTACTACTTTTATGGAAAATCGAACATTATCATATCGTTTGAAATCATAGAATAACACTTTTAAAACAAGATTTCTTTCGTTCCTTTTTTTTTTCTTTTTTTGGATAGAACTTGCTTACTCTATCTGATAAAAAAAAATTTCGGCATTTTTATATTATGCTGTTTTATGTTTTTTTTTTTTTTTTTTTTTTGTTTCTTGAGAAAGTTTTGTGTTTCTTGATCTTATTTCATCTGATCTTTTTTTATTTATTTAGTTTATTAGGTTAGGCAGTTAATTTATCTTATTTGAAAAAAAAAAACTTTAAAAACAGATGATTGCTTTCTCAAATATGAAAAGTTTTATAAAAAATAAAAAGAATTCAGAGATATTTTTATTAATCATTAACACAGATTAGTTAAATTAACTAAGCCGCAATTATAAAATCACGGAAGATTAAGTAGTGATGTTTGTTATTCACACTGCATATATATTCACTGTGATGAAAGAACTAAAAGGCATATGTATATGTTAAAAAAGTACACCATTAGATTTCGGAAATTTAATTATCTAAATCTTATCTAAATTATCGAAATCTAATTATTTAAAACGGTCGTCCTCCTGCTATCGATCTTAAATGTCTTAAATAAAGAAACTTTTTATAGATTTTTCTCGCCCCGACTTTCACCTTCAGTTAATCAATATATCGCGTTTTGAGTTTCGCTTCATAGCATAGATTCTTGGGTAAATTTTTTCTTTCGTTATATGGATCGATCAAATCAAAAACAATTAGAAACCTCAAATTCCAATTATAAAATCATATACCAAATTTCATCAAACTAGATATGATTTATCATGTTCTTGTATAAGCAAACAAATGAATATAAATATCTATGGTTTTGGCTCAAAATTTGACACAAGTCTATAGTTTTGGTCTTAAAACTATGCACCAAATGTCATTCGTTTAGATTTTTGCATTTTTGAATCGTTCTGCTAACTGACCAAAGTACATAATTCCTTCTTTTTTAATTAGAACATTTAAAAAGAGGGAGGAGCATCAAAACTTCTAAATCGAAATTTTTCCCACTGATTACAAAATTTTCTCTTTAAACATTTCGTATTCCAGGAGTAATAAATAAAAATATTATTACTAACTTTGGTAGAAATTTCAAATTTTTATTGAAATATCTACCAAATATTATCTTTTTATTTTGAAATTCCGAGTTTAAGGGTTTATATTTTATATTGAAATATCTATATTATCTTTTTCAATAATTAGCATTTACACAACAAATTTGGAAAAAAAAATCTTTAGGAAAATCATTTAGCAAAAAAAGAAAAAAAAATCTTTACTAAAAGTTTCATATTTTAATTAATTTTCATCGGTATGCATACATTTTCTTTTTTCTTTAGGTCTCCTTAATTGTATATCTACGTACGACTGCATGGTGTATGCTTGTTCTTTTGTGCAAGAAGATTTAGTTCGACAAAGAAAGGAGAATGCGAGGGTAAATATTGTATTTCTTAACATCATAACGCTTTTTTAGGTTGGGATAGTACATGTAATTGACGTCATGCGTAATGCAAAAGTCATTATTTATGCTCTATCAAGAAAAACCCTCAACTTAGAGCTACCTGATTTATTTAGTAGATAATAGGTAGTAAGGCAATAGATGCTTACAAAGAAAAGATTTTTCAAGATTTTGCATAATTAAAATTTAGTGGAAATTTAAACATTTGTCTTCAATAATTTCGTAATATATTATCCCTAAAAAATGATTTTTACACCACATTAAAGTTCAACCAATCTGTAATTATAGAAGTTCAGATCTTTTCAGTGATCGTTTGAAACCGCCTGAATTTTTTTCTTTAATTTTTTTATATAAAAATAATGATAAATAAAATTAGTAACGATGCTTATTATTGTTAAAATAAAATTAAAATCAATTTAATTGCTTCATCAGAGTTAAAGTAGCAATAGAATCGGGGTAAAAGTATTGATAACTAATTGTTATATTAAAATGTTAAATGGAAGCCTTCCTTTTAATATATTAAAATGAAGAAAAAATTTTCTCTCAATGTGAACTTCAAAGGAAAATTTTCTTTATTTCTTTAATTATTGTAAAGATTTTTTTTATGTATTGCATTCTTCCTCTATATTGCGTGATGTAAAAATCGGTATTCACAAAATTTAACATCTATTCCAAACATGCCAGATTATGTCTAGATAGAGAATTAATATCTAAGACATTATCATGCAATCATATTTTTGAAGAGAAATTAAAGTTTCCTTTAGTTTTTAGATTATAGTCTTTAAGAATTGATTCTGTTGCATTTTTTCAAAAAATAAATGAAAGTTCTGATTAATATTGAACGGATATAGCAAATGGGATGAGCTTTTTAAACTACATTGCTATTAAAAGCACATAATGGCACTGAATTAAAAAATTTCTAAACTATAAATAAACAACTGACTTACACAGATCTTTTCCACTATCGCATAATGCTATGCATGAACAGAAACTATATTTTTCCTCGATCAGATTAAGATAAACTCATAATAAAATTCATTGTTTTATTGTAATTATTTCCAATTATATACTTGACATATTTCATAATACTTAAATACTTTTCTGCCAAATTTAAACTCTGAAATAACTGCCTGTTACCAATTATACTGCTGTAAATTGCCGACTTAGGTTGCACAACTTCAGAAAAGATAAATGATTTAAAAGACAATATATTTTTATTCACTTTTTATTTCATTCATTTCGTCTTAGGAAAGATAAAATTTTGAAATCGATCTTTCATTTACTTCCTTAAATAAAAACTGAAATTTTGTACATTAATGTGTTTTAAATAGCTGTTTTAATATTTTCACAATTTTGATACATTTTAACCGATTGATTTTAAACAAATCTTGATTTCGAACTAGGGGCGCCATTTGATAATAAATTTCAGGAAAAATTCTATTTAGAGATTCCATATAATATGTAGAGAGAGAAAGGAATATAGAGAGGGATAATGAGTTACAAATTAAATACCAAACTATGAAAAAAAAAATTTGTAATGCATTGCTAAAAATAAATTTTTCGAAATGTTATCCTTCAGCCTTATGTGATGGAATCGTAGAAAATAAAAATAAAATAACTTTTTAATACATTATTAAAAGCATGTTTTTAAAAGCTGATATTATTCATACTAATGTAATGAAACTGTTCATTCCCAAATTTGTCTTCAGTAGCATCAGAAATATTCGTCAAACATTTCACTAAATGTTGAACAATTTGCATAATAAGTTTTTAAAATTGATAATTTCTATTATTAATAAGTAAAATTATATTTTTATAACTTCTATAATTTTTTCATACATTAAATAATTGTCACTAAAACCATTGCACATCGTCTTTCAAAATATTTGAATATAATTTTTATAACAAAAAAAAACATTTTTCCCAAAAAATATCAGGTATTACTTAATGTTTTGTTCAGTTATTTTTTAGCTTGAAAATGCCGATGTGGTAAAGTGCTTTTTCGCGTGAGTTTTTGTTTGTTTGTTTTTGAGATGCCATTAAAAATAATTATGTTATTTTTTTATTTTATTTTTTTATTTATTTATTATTATTTTTTTACAGACGGGGAAGGATATTAATGAAATTACATACATCTTCGATTTGGAAGGTCTTTCGATTCAAAATCTTTTACACAAAAGTGGTGAGTCGAAGCTGACACAATCATTAAAACATATTTACAGACGTTTAGCTTTATTGTGTATCTTGTGCTGCAATAGTAGATGTCAGAAAACAGTAATAATAAATTAAATTCTAAATAAAGCAAGTAATTGGAGGATAATTTTAAACTTGTTTTTATAAAATTCAAAGTTGAATTAAAAATAAATAGAAAGTTATTATTGTATTATTTTAGAAAAGTTTCAGGTTTTATATTTTTAAAATAAATTGCAGTATATTAGTAATATCATTTATTGCGCATACAAAGTTTAGCAAATAAATATTTAGCATCAAAATATTAATTGGTGGCATTTATATTCAATCAGTATATTTGTATTATTGTCGAAAAGTATTTACAAATGTTTATTTTCTATACATGTTTTGTAGCAAATTAAGTTGGAAATAAATAAAAAAATCATGAGTGACTGAATCACGATTGAACAATTGCGTGTTTATTCGCAAAGCAGAACTACGGAAAAAATTAATTCAAATTACACAACTTTCATTTTAAGTAAAGAACTATTAGCAGAGCAATGATTATTGAAAACAATGTTAAAAAAATAATTTTTTTTTCAGTAAAAGCTTTAAATTTCATTAGGATCCTCTTACAGCCGAGTTACGTTTTGATTTATACTTTTCAACATTATTATATTTTTCAAACAAGTTATAAAAATTGTATATAAAACACGAATATTCAGCCTTTGTGTTTATAATTATTTTACATAATGGAAAAAATACATCATATGTCATCTATTATATTGACTCTGTAGTGGATGAATTAAGGAACATGCAGTGCCCAGCTTATTTTTGCAATTATTTATTATTATTATATTAATTTATCTTTTCATATAAATTTTGTTGGCAACATTTCTTTTTAAAAGAAAAGGGTTCTTCTTAATGCCGGGTTTACACTCGGCCAGTTATAAGACGGCTAGTAGGCAGAGCATGCGCAGAAGAGGACTGATTTATATTTGCTACAATTTCACAATAGATTCAGGCATTCCATGCTTGGCTGTAAATTGCCGTTTTAGCGTCCCTGAATTTTTCTTTTCACCGCCTTTCGTATTAAAATTATGGATATTTACACAAAGAAACATAGTAAAATAAACAAAAAAGTTCAACGCACCTAAATTTGGAAATGTATAGAAAAAGAAATAACAAAAAAAAAATGAGAAAAAAAACTTGCATCACGAAGAGCAAAAAAATGTCGGAATTAATCTATGATAAGTGATCAATTTGTTCACGCCAAAAAAACGCCAAATTCTACAAACGCATGCGCTGTAAGTAAAAAATATGAAACAGCGGCATGTTGTTGCCCGGTGGGAACAATAACTTCCCATCGACTGAACAGCAATTTTCAGCCTTTCTACACATACGCTGTCTATTGGCCGTCTTATAACTGGGCGAGTGTGAACCCGGTATGAGAAATAATTCTGTTCTTACTGGAGTACTTGATGATGTTTCACGATGCAGTAAATTTTAAAAAAAAATCCGATTTTGATTTCAAAGTTTTAGTTTTTATTTATATGATAAACAAACTTCAAATTCCTTCAATAACAATAATTAAAACATATCCTACATCTGTAAAAAAAAATTTCAACATAATATTGCACTTTATTTCAACATTTATTTTATGTAGTCGTCACTCGAAGAAAAGATTATAAAGTTATTGCTATTCTATGTAATTTTCATTTTTTAAATATTTCATTTTTTTTTCAAAGTCTACTCTTACATAATAAACCTTTTATCACGTTACAGTTCTTGAAATGGCCTTGGACATGGGAGCCATGGTACAAGACTACTACCCGGAAATTTGGGGCAACGTTTTTTTCATTAATGGTATAATTATTATTTCCTGTTATTTACTTTTATGTTTCTTATTGTATCACAGAAATATTTTATTCTAAAGTAAGTGGTTCTTCTGAATTATTACTAAGTGTTTTAATAAACATTTTTTCGTAGTTTTTTTAATTCATTTGAATTATTCATTTTTTGTTCTATTTTCTACTAAGAGTTGTCATCAAAATTATAGAAATTCCAATCTTTCTAATTAAAAATCTGATTTTTAGTTTACAATTTTGCCTCAAATTTAATGTTACAGATTTTTAAAATGTAGGCTTCATTCCTTATCTTTCGAATAATTGCCTCTAAGAAACATCTGTAAACACCATCTATATCGTGTGTATCATTCTCTCAGTATATTAATTTAATCTATCTTGAAATAATTACTTAATGCATTTTAAATTCATTTCAGAGCCTCTTCTTATCATTTAAAATGAGAAAAAAAAACTTTATCTATTTTTGTTTTGTTTTATAAAAAAATTCCACTGCAGATTACAAGTCGAATGTATTAACAGAAATTACCTAAAATACCAAATTTGATTCTGGAGATGTGTTTTCTATTTCTTGTCTATGCTCTTTTTTGCACCATCGTTTCTTAAACTCATATTTTTCCCACTTTTTTTTTTAGTTCCATCTTTCTTCGACGTCGCTTACAACTTATTCAAACCTATTTTACGTCTACAGGTTATTCAAAAGCTGAAAATAGTATCCAGGGGTAAGTTTTTATAATCTTCCAATAAATATTTAAATTGGATTTAAATTAGTACTTGAACAAATATTAAAAAGTAAAAGATAATATCTCATTTGAGGAAGAAATATTCATTATTTGACCATTTTAATATTTTTAGTTAGTATTTTGATGTTATTGCTTTTTTGGAAATGAATTTAATATTGAAGAAGCGATTTTGAACTGCTGGAGCACTTTTTTTTATATACAGTGTAAGAGAGACAGCTTTCATAAGAAAAAACAGCAGAATTTTCGGAAGATAAAATTCTTTCTATAGAAGATAATATTCTTTTACAATAAATAAATTATTCTTTTATATTAGAAGAATAATATCCAATAGAAGATAATATTCTTTTATAATAAATAAATTATTCTTTTATATTAGAAGAATAATATCTAATAGAAGATAATATTCTTTTATAATAAATAAATTATTCTTTTATATTAGAAGAATAATATCTAATAGAAGATAATATTCTTTTATAATAAATAAATTATTCTTTTATATTAGATGAATAATATCTAATAGAAGATAATATTCTTTTATAAGAAAACAGCAACTCCACAAAACAATATAATTAATACTTTAATAAATGCCAATAGAAAAATAGAGCTATTAGTTTCCCATGTAAGATCCCCAATTTCTTTATTCGCAAACAACTTAGAAATAATTTTTGATTCTCAAATTCTCTCCAGCACACAACATATGAAGCCAAGTATTATTCTTTATCTAAATTGTCATTAATTCTTCCTTCAAATATGACGCAAAACTAAATAGCAATATATTTTTTTTATTTATTTTGAATCGACATTTGACATCTTTAATTTTCTTTTTTGGAAGGGGAGAATTTTGGTTAGTTCTATTTTTAATTTCTGTCGACTGCCTGCAGTTACTACTTTTTTAACTGTTCCTATAATTTAAAGTAATATTCCCATTGATTTCAAGAGTCCATTTGAGGCTATTGTATGTGATCAAATCTGAGCAATTTATGAAACTCAACAAAAAGATCATCTAACTTTATTTTTATAAAATTATTATGATAAATTATAGCTAAACAACTTTCCTTTTCTTACAATAAAATGGCTTATCTTGCTATTTACTCTAAAACAATTTTTGATTTATTTGTTCTTTTTGTTAAAATATTTGATTGATGATATCGTAACACTTATTTGGTATCGTGATTCTTTGAACAATATTTATATTATTCCAATCCATATTCCATACAACAATTCAATATACATCTGAAATTATATGTTGGTCTAATCAATGCCAAATGAATTGCTGAATTCAAATTCAGTAATTATTCCCTAAGAAATTTTGTGAATTAAAAATTATAAAAATCAAGTTTTCGGAAACGAATTCTTTACTATTTTTATTGAAGCAAGCTTAGATATTATCTGCTCATCGTTATGAGTTTCCCACCTGAGATTTCTGTGCCAAAAACACTACAGATATGTAAACATACTCAAATAAGCATCGCTTTTCTTGTATCAATTACGAAAGTTTCTTAAAATCTTTCCGTGTTTAGAGAAATAATTTTGGAGTGAACTAGAAGCCCACTGTGGGTTTTTTTTTTTTTTTTTTTTTTTTTTTTGCGGTCATTATAGATTTAATTGAATAGCACAAAAACTATTTAAAGGATTCAAAGAAAATTCACTACGTAGTTAAATTGTCTGAAAAACTTTGGGCCAAATAAATACCTTTCAGATGCTTTATATTATAATTTTTTATATCTTTATTGCTAATTTAGAAACATTAAAAATTGTTTGAATAATTTTAGAGGAGACACTTACCTACAGCTGTACTTCATTAAAAAATAAAAATTATTATTATTATGTCAATGAACGATAAGTGTTTGGAACTAGTTTCTAAATAATAAAATAATTTCAAATTTAAATTATTATGCCTTTGGCCTTAAAACACCTTTGACTTTATCTTAAATCCTTACAAAAATGGATGTAAATGTCGAATTCTACTGTATTACGTGACTGAAGTTAGTTTTGTGCAAGATGCAATATAAAATTGCTGCTGTGAAAAAGGCGTTCAGTTTTTAGGGTAGAGAAACGCTTGTGCTGTTAATAAAATTTTGTTGCTGTTAATGAAATCTTTTGGCTCTCAATCAAACTATTATTATAGTAGATAGCTATTAAATTGAATTTTATTTCATTAATTCATGAAAATTTTGCTATTATTTTATCTTAACCACAGCTTCAGTTACACAAAATGTTTTCTTTTTATAGAAAATGTTCCCCAAACACTGCTGAGATATATCGATGAAGATGTGTTACCTGCTTTTCTTGGAGGTAAACGAGTTGATTGCAATGGAAATCCGAAATGCACAGAGTTCGTAAGTACAATGCATAAAGCATTCAGAAACCATTCGAAATTTGAAGTAACATTGTTATTGTTACAAAAATTAGACAGGTTCTAAAATTTTCAATCTTTTTCACAAGCCTAATTTGCACCCCTCCCCCAATCTCCTCTCTCCATGCAATATTTATGTTACATTTTTAAACTCCCTTTATGAGACCTCCTCCCCCCACCCCATACCTTTCTCAGAAATGTGCCTTCCTGTATTCTTTTCTTACACAGAGTTAGTAGAATTTATAATTTATTAATAGGTCCAATAAAAAAATATTTTTAAAATAATAGTTTGGAAAAATACTGTACATAATACATTACATTTTTCACTATAATAAATAAATTATAAATATTGCATTTTTTTTCTGAATTTTTTTTTGATTTACTCGTAATTATTAATCAGGCATGGAAGGTTTATTCTGAAATTATTTTTTTTTATTTTTAAAGCAGATCATGCAATCTAATTCTCAAGTTTTTTAATTGCTGTTTTTACGTCCTTCCTCTTTACTTCCGTTCTCGACGCTTGCAAATCTCTCCTCAACCATGGTTTAAAATGCAGTGCTGTAATTCTTAGGGCAGCTCTGTAGTTCTAATGAACTAGTTACTACTTCTTTACCCCTCTGTAACTCTCAACTAGGTGTGTGTGGGGGGGGGCACCTAAATGAGAATGAGAAGCTTCCGGTAGGGTGATTGGTTTTCGCCATCTACTGGTTACAGAAATAGTGGGGGTTAGCTACCTCCTATCAATGATGGGACGTACTTCCCATGGGACTGATTGTACATAGCCGATGATGGCCCTTAGAATAACCATAGTTCCATAGTGTTGCTGTCACGACGGTCCGGTCATTCAGATTTTTCCGTGTGCCTTCGTTGAGAAGGGAGTCGGAAATAGAAGGTTAAGTTTACGCCTCTCTATATCTAATAAGTTAGTTATATTAAAAGCAACTGATATCTTTTTCAGTTACGCTATTTTTTTTCTTACATTATGAAAATAGTGCATAGAGATAACTGAAAGGTGCATTTCATTTCAGCTGAGGTTTGGAGGTAAGATACCTGAAAAGTATTACATCACAAATCGAGCTCCTCTATCACCAGAAGATTCAGGCGTCACTTCTCTGTGGATTCCGGCCAGAGGAGTTTATAACCACTATTTGGTGGTTCGAAAACCTGGAGCTAGATTTCACATTCAATATCACACTGAAAATGGAAGTATTCATGTGAGAAAATTTTACAGGAAAATAACGGACTTTGAGTAAGTGATTTCAAATGAATGATCTCATTATCGATTATTATTATAGTAATATTGATTGTTAAAGATTAAAAGACTTATATGCGCTGAGGTTATGCAAAGAAATATTGATTTTTCAAATTTTCCTAAATTATTGCTTTTTCCCCTAACATTCAATTTAAATATATCCTAATACACAGAAAATATTTTCAAATATTTAATTACTAAAGCAGTTTTCATTATATATTTAATATATTTATAAATTATTAGATTCGAGTGATGGTGGCTCTGTGATCTATTGTATAATTTAAAAAACAATTCATAAAAACACATCATAGAAATCTAAATAAATCTGGCTTTGTCAGTTCCTTTTTTTTTTTTTTTTTTTTGTTGTTAGTTATGATAAAGAAATGAGACTACATTTGAACTTAGAATGTGTTCTGATTTTTATATTGCCCTTAAATTCATCTTGCTGTATTTATCACTATGGCTTCTTGCATTACTGCTTCATATCTATATTTCTTAAAATAATCGTTTAATAATAGACTGTAAATTTAATGTTTGAAAATCTGACGATTCCCTCCATTTTAAAATCAGAATATAAATCAATCATTTAATCTGAAAATTATTTATTTTAGGATATGACAATAATACTATTAATTAAAATAAAAATGAGTAATATTTTATTCTTCTATTTTCCTAAAGAAGAATTCTTTCTGGTACTTCTAAGTTATATTATGTAAAACATTTATTTTCAAAAGTGATGGTAATTTGAGCTACAATAGTTAAAGGCTTCACGGCGTAGGGGTAGCGCTTTTTCTCCGTGATCTGGGTGTGGCGGGTTCGAGTCCCGGTTCAGGCATGGTTACTCTTCTTCTGTGTTCTATCTGTAAGGTGTGTGAATGCGCCCCTCCGCCTGTAAAAAGAAGTTGTGGAAGCGAATGTGACGCATGAAGTCGTTAAGTCGTACTCTTGGCCCTAGTTGGCACTACTGAAAAAGCAAGAGACGCTCACTCGGCTTAAACCGCTGACAAATCTGTCAGCGGCCGTGTAAAGTTTCATAAGTAACAACAATAATTAGTATAGGTCAATACAAAATTTCTATTCCTTAGCTGAAAAGCATCTGCTATTTCGACTGTATAATTACTACGATTAGAATTACTCGCTATTTTTTACTGTATTCGCCATCATTTAATTCCTACATTAATATGGTATTATATTTTGCCTTTGTATTTATTAGTTGACGAACTTTAACATTTTTTCTTTCTTTTCCAACCACTTCATTTTTATTAAAAAAGCTTTAATAAGGAATTGCTGCCTTTTGTTCTAAATGAATGATATTTAAAAGAAAAGGATACTTTAAGTGTATTTTTATACCGTGGAAAAAAACTGTATGACTATGAATGCATTTTATTTGTATGTATAGTTACAGATTAAATCCTCATAAGTATCGTCTTCATCACCATAATCAAGAACTCTCATTGCACTTTTTTTGTAGAAAGCATGTGGAATTTTTACAGTTCGTTTAGTTGAAATTGTCAGTCTTGCAATGTAGTTTCATTTGAAAGATGTTATCAATGACATCAATGAACTGTCGAACCTTCAATAATGAAGAAATGAAATTCGACGTGCTGCTTGCAATCGATAAATCGGAAGGTGTACCAGCTTATTTAAAAAAATGACTACAAATTTTGAAAGGAATGGATTATAAAGAAGAATTATTGCAGCTTCAATGATAGAAATTAAAAATATTAACTTGCTATAAAAAAGTTCTATGTGAGGGGAAAAGTTACTGGGTCTTCTGTCTAGTTGGTGAGATTTTATAAAGCTACGACATCAAAGTATTTCCATTTGGGATAACAGTTTTATACTGGCATGTACTATTTTTTATCAATATATATGAAAATTATATTTTTAATGCCTATTTTTTTCCAAACACTTAATTAAACAACTTACCCCCTAATATTAGCTTGTTATTTTTTCATATACTAAGCATACAAAGAGAAAAAAATTGTATACTTCTTCAAAAAATTCCAAACTCGAAATTTTGTCGAACTTGAGCATTGTCCAAAATACGCGAATGCCCAACACATGCGAATCCAACTTATAAGCTTTTCATTGGTCCCACATGTCTCGCAACTTCAGAGAATTACGGTATAAAATGGATTATCTGTATATGGTTTAGATTAATATATTTATCTCAAAAATCCTAAAAAGATTTTTTTAGTAATTCTTTAACTCATTTCCTAACTTTTGTACCTATTAATCATTATTTTTGTTCCGTTGTTTACAAATTTTAAATACAAATTAAAGATAAAATAGCAAAACATCATAAAGGTTGTGGCATAAATTTAAATTCATTGAGATATTTTAATATTTTTGAATTTATTCGAGCTACTCTGTTGGCCTTCAACCCAGTTGACATATTTTTAACTTAGTGTTTTGAAATTATTTAAAAATAAGATCTGTTTCCTGACCCTTTTGTGCTTTTATATAGAAACCCCGATATTCCTACTTCAGATGAATATTTAGATGAAAGAGATGAAAAAACCAACGTTCTACTCATCAGTCCAGGCATGAGGGTACAATCTCATCTCGTCCCATTGGACTATACTAACTTCGTAGCTCCTTGGGCCGGTGTATGTAAGTATTCCCCAATTGAATCCCCGACTCTTGATGATATCCAACTTTAAAGGAAGAAAAGAGGATTTAATTACACATTGTGGGGGAATGTAGATTATTATGATACATGCAGGAAGCAACAGGACGAATGTTTTTAGGATCATTTCTTTTAATAATCACATTCACATACTAAACAAGTACAAACACAAAGACAAGACATTCACGCGCGCGGCTTCACAGTTCAGCATCACATCTCATTCTAATTACAATCGCAATGCACTATGGGATGGACTAATCAGGCATCGCCATCTAGTATCCAAAAGAGAAGATAAGAGTAATGCAACTGCTGCAACATATTAATCTAGGAACTATAACGGTTAATGGTTAGTGTAGGAATGAAATTTCAATCACTCACAAAGTAACCGTTTCTCAAACAAAAGGAACTCTTTTTTTTTTCATGCCATTATTAATATTGACAAATAAAACTAAAAATTTATTTTTAATACCAAGTAGAGAAATAAAAGTAAATATTATTTTTAAATATTTTTGGATAAGAATTTTTTGTTAACAATATTTATGTCGCTTCATTATAATTTTCAACAGAAATTCCAGGAACCATTAATTATATCAAGGCTATCCTACTTTCTTTAATATAAGTCATATCTTCAGAATTGCGGATGGAATAACTATACAGAGGGTGTTGTAAAGTATGATCAAAACGAAGGATAAAAAAATGTAAAAACCTGACTCCGTCAATGTAAAAAAAAAAAATCAATAAATAATTTATAATTATTGCAGGATTCTTCTAAATTGAGAAATTAAAAAGAGTAGAAAAAATATTAACAGAAAGTCTGACGTCCGATATTTACAGAAAAATCTCCATTTCTTTATACCAATGACTTTAAAATAGTGCAATTTCATCAAGACGATGCTACAAATCATACTTGGGGGAAAAAAGTACCATTGCATTCCTTGAAAAAATAAAAATCGATGTGGATCATGCTCAACTTCTCTAACATTTCATTTTATTTTGCATTTGGGTGTTGAAAATAGCTCTTTCGAAATGCAAATTCTCTATGATTGATAAACTTTGGAAAGTAGTAGAAGAAGAATAGAAATCAATTGCCTGGGAAATTTTATTAGAAATCCTTCTATTATGGAAGCTACGATGCTGATTTAGAGTCCAGATAAAAAGGCTATAAAAACGAACGTTTGAAATAAAGTTGTCTTAACATTTTAAATAATCTGTTAGGACAAACTGTTGTACGATATACCCTAAACTATTGTACGATGTCATTCTGAATTAATTCCGATGATTATCATGAAAATATCATAACAATATTGTTGAGCATTTTGTTCTAATAAGATATTAATTAAATAGCTCCAAAACATTTCTAAAAATGTACAGATACCCTCTTTTCTTTAGGTACAGCTATGAGACAATGAATAATTTTAAGAACTGAATGGCCTTTAGCGTTTGACATATTCTGAAATAAAATAGCAGAATAATGGAAATGTGTTATTTCTTTAAAAATGGGAATGCATTTTGATACAAATAATGTTCAACTATTGCATAGTCTTTTTTATGCGGAATAACTTACTTCCAAATATTCGTTATTTCACACATTTAAACTCAAATCATTCTGAATAAAAAAGCTACGATAAACATTTCTTTTACTAATATTGTTTTCATTTTTTTTCAGATATTTTCCGGTTTAGTAATAGTCACAGCTGGTTTGGGGCAAGAAAGCTTACTTTTCGAATACGTCTACTGGAATCTGATCTATGATTGTGTTATTATATATATTTTTTTATTTAAGAAAAGTATTAAGCCAGTGTGAAATATATACTTAATTATATTGTATTGAAACATGCTTATATATTGCAATACTTTTTTATCATATTAGTAGCGGAAGACTATGTTATAAGCCAAAGTATAGAAAGTACAATCTACATCATTCATACAGAAAGACTGAAATAATGAATGAAACCAAGCAACCATTAAATGATGAAATATCCATAACGACTTTCAGAATTTTTTAGCAAACTGTACACAATGATTAAAATAAAAGTGGATAGTGATTATGATAAATTCTTAATGATTTCTTTATGTAAGCCTTGTAAAACTAAAATCAAACTTCAATTTAACGCTAGCAATCGAATTTCTTTCAACTAGTCATCTATCCTGTGATGTTAACGATAGATGGCAGCACGAATTGAAATTCTATTTTTGTGTATGCTTTTGTGCTATTCGTCAGTGTGAATACAGAACTCGATGTTTATAAAATATTTTTTGTATTCTATTTTATCAAATAAATATGTATAAAATTTCATGGTCTTCTCTATAGAATGTCATTTTTTTAATCCATCTTCATTCCTGATTATGATCAAAAATTGTCCAAAAATCTAAAAGAAGAATAACGTTTTTAAAAAAATGAAAAGAAAAAAAAAATGGGATTGATTTTGCCTGTGACTATAATTACAATATACTGAAAATATTTTTAATTAGTGGAATTTCATCTAAATTATTTATTTTCATTTCCGCTATATAGACATAATTCTGCTATTAGGTTATAGACATTAGAGACATAAAATGTCTCTTTTAGCTAATAATAAAAATATTTTCTCGTAATTACTGATACAATGTTTCTTATTATATCAAAAAGAAGTTATACTTAATGCTTGAGAACATTTTGAGGTTCCCTTTTTTGTTCGTTTTCGTGTGTTTTAATCTATTACTGTAAAATGCAAAAGGCTGTACGATTATAAAAAATAATATTAAATATAGGCATGCTTTGTTGCATCAGATTTTTAAATTTTTCTATGGAAAAAAATTATTTTAGAAATCTATTGAAATTTTACATTTTATGGATATTAATTAAAATCACTTTCTTTTACAAGAAATAGAAACACCAATAAAAAGTATTTTCTTTTTCTATAAAATTCAAGAGTTTAAAAATTTTAACTAATCTATACATTCATAAAAATTATTTCTTAAGTTAAAATAAACTGTAAGATATGAGCAAATGGCAGTATTTCGAAAAATATTTCAACAACTGTGAAAAAAAGTTGCAACTTTTCAATGAAGAAAATGAATATTTATTTTTCGAATAAAATTATCGTTTCATAGAAATTTAACTTCACACATTTGACTAGATTCCTTCGTTTTTGTAAATTAAAATAATTAAGATATCCATCTTTATTAACAATATATCGGTGAATTGTAAATTAGGTGAAACAAATTTCCAAGCACTGCTAAGAAAACAATTAGCTTTAATGCAAAATGATATTTTATAAATGCATATCTAATTTTCTCAGTTTCAAAACGCGTTCTTTATTATTATTATAAGTAAAAAATAACTTTTTCATCATATTTCCAATTTGAATTGGTGTTTGAAAAAGTGCAACAAGTATTCAAGTTTTGTTTAAGAGCCTTTTTATCTTACTGGCTATGAAAAAGAGTTCCAACGTTTCAATGAGGAAAATAAACATTTATCTATCAAATTAAATTGTCGCTCCCTTGGAATTTAGCTTCAAACATTTGACAAAATTCATCCATTTTTGCTAATTAAAATAATTAAGATATCCATCTTTATTAATAATATATCGGTGAGTTCTAAATTAAGTGAAATAAACTTTCAAGCTCTGCTAAGAAAACAATTAGCTTTAACGACAAAGTGATATTTTATAAAAACATATGTAATATGTATGTTTTCTCTCAGTTTTAATATGTGTTCTTTATTATTATGATAAATAAAAAATAACTTTTTCATCATATTTCCAGTTTGAATTGTTGAAGACTGCAACTTTTCAGTGAGGAAAATAAATATTTATTTATCAAATAAAATTGTCATTTCATTTAACTACAAAATGATATTTTATAAAAACATATATAGTTTTCTCAGTCTAACTACGTGTTCTTTATTATTATGATAAATAAAAAATAACTTTTTCATCGTATTTCCGTTTAAATTGCTGAAGACTTTTAAAAAACCTTTATATTTCGCTTCTTTTTTTTTTTTTTTTTTTTTTTTTCATCTTAATGCATTGCATCATGCCAATATATTACACCGTAAACTTTATTTATGCTACAAACAAACATTTTACTACACCAATAAACAAATCTATTTAAATTTCCATAATTTATAGTTCTTACTTCCTTATAATTTCACTAATAGAAGGCTAATTGTCAATAATTGGTCATTACTTTCTCAGGTTTAGCTTATAAAACTAAAGGTAGAAGAATATGGAGGAAGGAATACAATAGAAGAAGATTACTTTTTACTGTCTACTTTTATCATTATTATTCACCTTATTCAAACTCGAAATTAGCCAATCAGACTTAATTAAAGATTATGATACTGATTGTATTCGTTCCTTTTAAAATTACCATAAATGTATGATTTTGGTAATTATAATTTTAAAATATCTAAATATCAAGACTATTGCATAAATGAATGAAAAAAATATTAATGTAACATCTTTGAAAAATCCCCGTATTCAACTACGAAATGTTTTCTAAAAAGTATTCCATTCTGTACATTTATTTGATTTTGCATTAATATTTTACGTTATTATTTTGTAAATACCAAAGAAAATGTGAATAATTATAATAGTGAAACTATGCTACCATTTCGGAATAATTTAGTAAGTGTTTAAAACACATAGTGATGATTTTCAAGCAATTGTTGTCAGGCATGCATAAATTTTAATTCTGTTTATTTTAGAATTACGAACATGCATTCGTTATTTTTGTGATAACAATGTAAAATATGTGTAATATTATCAAATGATTGAAATAATTTAGATATCAGTTTCAACAATTCAATTAAATCATCGCTTTTGATATCATTACTGAAGGTCATAAAAATTATTCAATTATGGTATAATAAACCCGAAAAAATTGCGGTACATTTTCATAATGTTTGTTAATAATTATTTACCATTAGCTGATTTTTCTCCTATTGTTTGAACGTGTTTTTGTTGATATCATTGACGAATTCTGAATTATAATACACAAAATCCAATTATCCAAATATAATTTAATACTAATTAAAATGAAAATATTATTTGCTCGAAACAGTTTTTAACTCTCATCGAAAATTTAAAAACAGCACCTCAACTTTTAAAAATTCACTGAAAACTAATTCTTTTGTCAAGAATTTACAGAAAAATACAAAATTTAGTTAAACATTGAAAGTGGCAGCATCATGATAAATAAATAAAATATTTTCAAATATTTTTAATATTTTCATTATTAGATATGGCAACACTAAAGATAATGTAATTCATTATACATGGGTAAACATAATTGCTAATTCATAAAAATTAGTTCATATATGGCGCTAGACAACTAGCGCGAGTGTAATTAAAAGAAGGAGTTACTGAGCAGAGTAACTCGAACGAATCTGCAATAAATTTGTTGTTAAGTTTTCTATTTGCCTATTTATTCAAAGCACTCATGAACCAGCCACGACACCAAATCTTCTTTATGCTATATAGCATTTACGACAGAAATTCTAAGAAATCCTATTAAATATATATTTGCTGCTTGGTATGAATATGGTAAGAATAGTTTATGCAAATTATCATTTCCTTTTCCTTTCCTTATAATTCAGTATGTTTTAATAATATAAATAAACTTTCTAATTTAATTTGTACACTTTGACATCATTCGGTACTTAATTACTTGAAACAGGTAAAAAAATTACAGTGCTTTTTCAACCTTTTTGAACGTCCTGTTGAGAACAAAATGTGGATATCAAGAAAATTTTAAATCCCTTAGTTTCTAGAAAAGTCACAGACAAAATAAAAGATTCTTAGAATCGAGGGAAAGCTAACTTTTTCCATAAATATTTATAGTTTTAATATAAAATAAAATAATTCGTAAAATTCTCCTAAAAAACACAAAAATACTAATAAAAAAATGACATCAATGCCAGTACCAAATTAGGCGTTTTTATTTATTTTATATTCGTCATGTAAATCGCTTGTTTAAGCATTTTTTTTTTGTCTGGAAAAAATTCTATACAGCATAATCACACTTAAAAAGCTTATTTATTTAAATCATTGATTTTTCGTAAACTCTTTTGCACAATCGCTTATTTAAACAATTCTTTTTTTGTCTGGAAAACATTCTATACAGTATTATCACACTTCAAAAGCTTATTTATTTAAATCATTGATTTTTCGTAAACTCTTTTGCATTTTGAATTGTGAAATTGTATTATAGGGCACTTATTTATCATGGAACAAGTTTCCAAAATTATCAGGAAATAGTGCGTTATTGCGTTGATTTCTTATTATCAGCATCATAAATATTTATTAGCTTGAAAAACTGCATTCATTAACTGATAGAAATGCAATATGCCAATTTTCTTTTGCAACAGGAACATTAGCTTTCCGAATTTGGAAATACTACCGTGAAATGAAATCTTAATATCTTTTTAATATCAATGCTCATTTGAACAAGCTGAATTAGTCCCCCCACCCCGAATCTTTCTCATATTCTCTCTAATAAACATACTTGCATATAATATTACTAACGGCATTGCCAAACTGCATTGGCAGTTAACAGTATTGGCAAATAATAATTACGGAAGAGTCTATTAGAATGCTGCCATAGATGTTTTTTTATAATTAATTTCTGAGAAGCGGCTTATTACACAAGAACTGAAAGACTAAATGTACAGCTTGAACCCCTTTTCCTCGACCTAATAAAACCAAAATTGTACAGAAAACTACAATTGTGGTCCCAAAATCACATACAACAAGGTTTTGCTTCTTTATGTACTGCGTTTACAATTTACGAGAAAAAAAAAGGCTAATCTTTTGATGAATTTAGTTCCAGATTTGGTAAGAATTTATATTTTAGAAGTTAAACCAGTATATAAAAGCTTATCAATCTAGCTGCTTATATATATATATATATATATATATATATATATATATATATTTTAGCTATCGATTTCACTTCTACATGAGCAACCGGACAGATGACAGATTTTCTGTGATTGTATCTCTTTTATACTTTGATAGAAATCTACTTATATGGTGCAAATCCAATATATCAAATTTAAGCCCTCTATCTTAATTCACTTTTTGGGAAATCGTGCTCACAGACAAACAAAATGCCATTTTTTTTATTTATTTATTTATTTATTTATTTATTTTTTGACTCTGGGATATATAAAATGCGGAAATTCGTCAAAATTTCGAATTCGAATTCTTTGACGATTATAATACTTTTCCCCTTTGTATGCTCCGTATATGAGATAGTTAAAAAAAGTTAAACTGAAATTCAGGAACAATCATATGTTCTTTTTTTATATATATATAAATGTTTACATTTTTAAACAGCAATTTTTAATTCTTTAGAGTCGTATAAATGGTCGTTTTCAATTCATGTGCCAGTTTTCGCAATATTGTGATAATTCTAAATATATATAATATAATATATAAAATTACCCCCCCCCCCTTCCCGAATATAAATTTTAAACAGCATATTATGTTTTCACTTCTTCTTATATTTCAATAGAATTCCTGTGGAATTAATTTATAAAAACATTCGCCTTTCATTTATCGAACTTTAATGTATGATGTAGCTAATGCTTTGTAAAACTTATTATCAGTAAAATAAAAAGAAATGAAAATTTTTTTATTTTTTCAATTCCTTTATCACAAATTAACTACATAGTTATTTAAAATCCACAATAGAAGAGTTTTCTTTTCTTATATACTTCTGCAATATTGCATGTTTTGCATTAAACTTTATTATATGATGAATCGAATTCGACGGTATTTTAGATGAGTACCTCTTTTCCTTGAAAGATTTGCTTCCAAATTTGAGGCTAATCAAAAACTTTAGCCTAATTCATGCAAGTTAAAATTCGTGCATCAAAATTGTTTCGTTTTATCATTGTTGTATCCGGTAAAATCCTAGATGGGCCCACCTCTTGGCGACTTATTTGAAATCTCGCCAAGTTGACTCTAATTGAATATTTGTTATTATTTTTTTCAATTAAAAACGATACTTGAAGGCCAGAAATAATAATAAATATAATAAAAAATAAATATAATAAATAAATAATAATAAAATAAAATAATAAAAAATAAAATAAAAAGCATCCGTCTAAGTTGATTATTTATTAATAAAATAAAATAATAAATAAATAATAATAATAATGAAATAATAAATAAATAAAAATAAGAATAAAAAATAAATATAATATAAAATAAATAAATTTAAAAAAATCTGTCTAGGTTGCCACATTGGCGACGTTATCGCCACTCGTTTGACAAGAATTAAAAAAGACGCCAAGAGGTGGGCTGTGCTAGGATCCACCCGTTGTATCCTTATACGATTAGAGGTACCAATAGATAATCAAACTGATTCTGGGATCGATTGAAAATCTGAGACATATCTACAATTTCGATGATAAAACTCTATACCAAATTTCATGCATATAGTTCATTGCGCTTAAAAGTAATAACATTTACATACACGAACGGGTAGCCCTTCAGCCTTCCCATTAAAAGATTTCATTCGAAATTGGAAATGAAATGTACAATTTCAGTTTAAGGGTCAAATGCCAAATTTTATACTTTCAATTGATTGTGTTTCCGAATTAACATGTTCATAGAATTCTACATACAGGTTTTATTGCAAAAACTATTTCTTAAAATGAATATTTTTACATGTATGAATTTTTCATGTTGAAAAGAATATGCAGAAATAATAAATTATATAGCAACAGTTTTTATAAAAAAAAAATTATTATTTTACTATGAAGATGTTTTCTGTCTTTTAATCATTTTCCCCTTTTCACTCTTTAATTTATAATTATTATTAAAAGCATTGAAGAATCTTAAAAATTTCAGATTCGGAGACATTTGCTGCCTATTCAGTATGAAAAAAATATAATTAAATGAACTGATTAATAGAGTTTTAAAAATATTAAAATAGTGCGTTATCATCAAAAACAAACAAGTGTATAAATTTTGAGAATTCTGAAAAAAGAAGAGTGCATATTCGAATCCTAAATTCCTATTTTACAAAGTAAAATGAAAGGGCTAATAATAAAATTTTAGTTGAGTGCGTTATTGTTCTTTTTAGTAGAATTTTCTTCCCTGTTGTAATACTGATATATTTAACTTAATGTCGTTATTGTAACTACCATATAATTATTAACCAGATTTCAAAAATGATATAAAAACTATCAACGCATTTTTACAACTCTTTACATGCAAAAAACGAAATTTCGTAACATTATAACCCCAATTAAAAAGGTTTTCAGAAAATCCACAAGCCTTTATTCTAATTCAAGTAGCTTAGCAAAACTTAATGCAACCTAATGAAAAGTGTTACTTTTCGCCCCTGGTGGATATATTTGTCTTTCAATGAGGAAATAAAAGCACCAGAATATATAACAAAGGTATCTTTTGCACTATCCTTTTTTTAATATACCTTTGGTACTATCCTTTTTAATGCACCTTTGTTATATCTAGGGCTTCAAAAGTAATTTCTGCACTTAAAATGAGAAGAAATGGTTTGTAATAGCGAGGTCTAAAACACAGCAGGAATATAATCAAGAAGTATTCAAATTCGTGTGTTGAAATACTGAATTTATGCAACTAAAAGCTAACTGCTTCGGTGTTACGTTTAAGATGGTAGTGGGCTCATTAAATTTTTATGTGATAATTAGAAATAGTTCAAAATTTTGGGTGACTTTCTAATAAATTAAAAAAATAATTGAAAATTTAAAGTTTTTTCTTAATGAACTTGATATATACTATCAAGAAAAGTTTTTTCATTAATTTAAAATTAAAAAAATTAGGTTACTAATGACATCAATATATCAATGACATCAATTTTTTAAATTTTATTATGCAACAATTAATGCATTAATTTTTTAATATTAATTTACTATTACGATTCTCATTACGATACGATTAATCTATTAAATTCTGGAAATGACATTAAACTTCTAGTTCAAAAAATTAATTCGAATTTCAAAAATATTTAATTTTTAAGACTTGATTGCATACTTTTGATTTGCATTTGATTATTGTAGCAGATCTCGCGTTTTAAAATATTTTGAGACCGTTATAAATTTTATTTAAAATCAATTTCAAAACTATATTATAAAGATGCAGACGATAAAATAAATATGGTTTTTAAAAAGATTAACATTATCATAGAATTATATTTCAGACGTCGAATTTCCTGTTTTCCTGTTCATCTTAAAACGTTTTTATTTGATAAGTATTTGATTCCAAGCATTATTTCTTTCGATGAAAAGAACAATAAGATATTTATGTTCATTAAAAATCATTAAAGTATCGTAACTTTCATGAACAATATTATTCTGCGAAGCAACGCAAAGTTTTGATGCTTTTAAACGCCATAAAACTTTCTTTATTTGTTCTGGTTCGTTGCCACACGCCAATCTGCAACATCACTTGGAAAACTTCCAAAATAACGTTCGTAATAGATAAATCTGATGGCAAATTTTATTTTTGGCAATAAATTTTGATTCATCAAAACAACATTAAGTGGTGTATAGATTGATTTTTTCATGATACTAAATCTACTTTGCTTTTATGCCACTCTCATTGAATTAATACTTAGTGGAAAACAGTATCTCAAATTACTTAAATTGCCCATTCTAAACTTTGAGAAGTCATATGAGCTAAACATTTCGAAAAACTGTTGCTTAAACACCATTTAATAAAGTAATCTATAATTTTTTTTAATTTAAAATAATACAGCAATTTGAACTTTACAGAAATGTTTGGCTTCTAGTAAATGATTTATTTGTGATCAGAAAATGGACTGACTTAGCTTTAATGTTATTGTCCTTTCTGTTTAAATGGTATATCTCTTAGGCCTAATTTCAGGGGATTTTCTGATCACGAGGAATCGTTATTAGACATTCTTGTCTGCATTCCTTCACAGAAAAAA
>JAPMOR010110223.1:199436-215394 GCA_026543865.1 Argiope aurantia
GTGTGTGTGTGTGTGTGTGTGTGTGTGTGTGTGTGTGTGTGTGTGTGTAAATAAAATTATCTTTGAATATGGAATTTCGAATTAAAACTTGCATTTCTGACTTCATCATAAAACATTCATTCACTTAATACATTTAGCTCCTATAGTTTTCTACAATATTTTTTATTAAAACCCACACATTTTTTCTTCTCAGCAATTAAACTTCTAAGTCTGAGTTTAGACTGTTTGTCTCTATACTTAGAGTCATGAATTTCCCGAACAGTTGAGATGGACACACGTGGGAGAAAAAATTGAATCGTATCTTTTTATCTTTTTTGAGAAAGTATTAGATGAGACATTGGCAACTGTCATGTTTTTTTTAAGGAAATACGAAGTATTAGTGTATAATTTAATACAATCAATAGAAAGACGTGACCACATTTGGAACTTTGTAGAGAAAAAAAAATTACAGGACAAAATAATAAATGTGACTCAGAAGTTATTATAAAAAATATTATCTAGTTCTTGAATGCAATTTTGAGAGGAAAGCGTGTTTGCTAAACAAAAAAAAATTAGATACCAGATAGAATAATTCTGAGTAGAAGTGCCTTTGTGCAGGGCACCTCTACTCAGAATTAAACCAGTTCATTACAAAATTTTAAAATGTGGATTACTTTAGAAGGGAAAAAAGTTTGGGAAATGAAAGAAGATATATCCATGTGTACGAGATTGTCAATTTAGTAAAACTACTTCTTTAATTTGCATCTTAACTCCCTTATGATAAAGAGTAACGATACATTTTTAAGGGAGAATTTCAGGATGAATTCACTTGAAAAAATGAATTTAATTTTTGTTTATAAAAAGTTTATTTCCTGGTTTGATTCTTTCCCGAAATTGACCTTCCATTTGAAAAGAGTTTCCTGTAATTGGTAGTGTAATTGGCTTCCAAAGTGTAATCAGTTAACTGTCCTCAGATCTATAAGTATTGATATTGATTTTAATAACAACTGTCAAAAGCGGCATCTTACTTATTTGACAAATAGTACAGATTAACAAAATGTATAAAAAAATTGCAATTAATACTTAATTAATTCAGAATATGTATCATTTAAAGATACTTGGGATAATTTTGGGGATAAAACAATTACCCGCAAAGAAGCAATATTTTAGATATGATCAGAAAAGAAAATTCTAGATGCAAAATATTGCTAAAAATATCTGTAATACGCAATCACAAGTCTTAAATTTAAAAAATGGATTATTTAAATAGCTGTTATGGATTATAAAATTATAGCAGAAATAAATGCACAGCAAAGATAGAATTGATTTACTTTATGCATGGAAAGAACAGTTACATTTTCTTTGTGATATTCCAACAGTAATCCAGCAATAATTACTAAAATATATGAGTCTGGAAAGATGGCAGCAAAAATTGGTCAAATAAATTCAAGAAACATTACTAAATTTTCCTTTAAAGGATCTTTGGATGAGGTAAATATCAAACAAAAATTTTGCACGAATAAAAAAGTTAAATTAAAAGGGAATTATGTCTAATGCTTTGACCTCTTTCAGCACGCACTTCCAAACACAAATGGAACTTTTTGAGGAAAATACAGAGACATAATAAAATTTCTAGAAAGAAGTTCATTGAAACATGCAGAAAGATCTTGGAAATTCCCTCTTCGAAAGCACGAATAGCATAAGAAATCCATAGTAATACTACATTAATATAAAGATTTTAAAAGAAAAAATTTATTATAAAATAAATTGGTATGAAACTTAGAAATTTTTAATCTCCCACCAATTTTCAAGGAGAAATGTCAAGAATCTCGCAATGCACTTTAATAAACGATAGCTATGTTAAAATTAATAGTAACTATTTCTGAATAAAACCCATCATCCAGCCTTTTTTGTTCTTTTCATTTGGGACATGAAAAATTAATAGGCATTTTTACTAATGATTATTTTAGTTCATTAAGTAAAATTTCATATTTGAACTTCTAAGTTTGCTTTAAAGCAATGCCATTTTTGAATTCTTGAATTTCATAAGTCTTGATGCCACTCATGCATTTCTTTCGTGAATTCTATAGTAATCTTAAGGTTAAGTATCAACTTGGGGATTGAAGGATAGTGAATGTACATAGGCATGGTACGTGCTTGTTAAAACTGTCCAGAATCATACATCGTTTCTCTAGAGTAATGAAAAAGATAATCGAATGCAGTGTTAATTTAGGTATCGATCTAGCCATTTAATAGGGACATTAATGTAAATAACGCTAATTTGCCCCCATTACACAAAGTATGTTCATTATTATAATATGTTTAATATGTTTCATATCTTTTCATTAATTGTTGTAATACTTTCATTAATTGTTGTACCATACTTATGTTTCATTTCCTTTCATTAATTATTGTAATACTTGTTGTAATACTTTCATTAATTGTTGTATCATACTTATGTTTCATTTCTTTTCATTAATTGTTGTAATACTTATGTTTCATTTCTTTTCATTAATTGTTGTAATACTTCAAGTAAATAACTTATTAAATTGATTATTTTTTGGGAAAAAACTAGAAATAGACATAAAAAATTATTAAAATACTACTATTTTAAAAATCCAATGGTTTTCTATTTACATTAAAAAAATTGTATAAAAATACTAAAATAATTTATTAAAAATAAGAAAGCGTCTATTAATTTTTTTTTTTTAGTCTTTAACGTCTTAGTTTTAAAAAACTGTTATTTGCATGTGCATGCATTTGTCAGAACAAGGCAAAATATTTACTGTCTTTTGCGTATGTATAATTCCAAAAATGCAAAAAAAAAAGTAAGAAAATATAAATGTGGAAGATGATATATCTTATTATTTTTGAATATTTAAAAACAAATATGTGTACAGTTATTTGATATTTGAATAATATCAAATAAATAAACGGTATGTGAGCTGGGAAATATTGTTATAATGTTGAAAAAATGTTAATAATATATTGCATAATATTTTTTTCAATATTGAAATAATGCTAAAAAATCAAAAATCCAAACAAATAAGACATTTAGAAACCTGTGCAATATTTTTTTCCTAATAGGAAACAATATTATGTAACATTATATGATATTGTGAAGTTATAAGATACTAGAGTGCTATATAATAGCATATAATATTTTACAGTACTGAATATTATTATGCAATAATGTAAAAAAAATTATTCAATACTCCAGATTTGTAATTTAATTCACATTTCATTTTTGCAGATTTTTGCTTAATATCATGATTGAGTATAACTTACTACATCTCCATTTCTATTAATAATTAAGATATGAATATATACGAGCACGCTTAATAAATTAAAAAACTGAATATCACAAAGAAGTTTCCTTTCTTTCGATCAATATTTCATAATATTGTTTCCTTTTTTGTCTACTATATATATATATATGAAAATATCCGAATTGAATATTTTCATGAATATTGAATATAATATAAACATAGAATAACTAGATACTTCACCAGCAGAAAAGATAGTTTTCCTTAGATATCCGCCCTATTGAAATATCTTTCGACTTTCATTACTAATTATCTGATTCGTCTACTATTACTAATTATCTGATTATTTACATTAAGTTATTCAATTATTATAATAAAAATTAATTAATATAATAGAAAATTTAATTATTATAATAAATATTCTTTTCTTAAAGCACTAAAAGGTGCATTCATAATTCCCTTAAAATGAATTCAAAGAATATCAAGAACGTAGTATTAATCAAAGAAATAATTAATTAATAAAAGAAACTTACCTCATGTAAGATTAGGTATTTGATATAAAATGTCCATAATCTTCTTAAAATTTTACCAGTTATTGAACGTCATCAAATTTTTATTGCGTGAAAAATTATAATAAAAACGTCAGATTATTATTATGAAAATATAAAATATTGGATATATACGACATTAAATTGCGTGTATAATTAAATGATTGACGAATTATCTAACCTTCAGCATATCATAAAATATTTCCATAGATAAAATTTTTTTCCTTAAACAAATTTTATAAATTTTAGTCCCCCTTGATAATTTTTAAAAAATTGCTCAAGACGTATATTGCAGATTAACAGACAAAATTTATTTAAATTATATTACTAAGATTACAGTTTCCTTTGTTTTAAAAGAAAAATCAATCGAAGGAAACGTATTTTTTAATAAAATAAATAATAATAATGTTTGCATGAAATTTTTTATTCGAAATAACAGGAATTTTCCTTATTACTAATTGTGATCTAATTTTTACTTTTAAATCTTGAGGTAAAGAAAAATAGTGAAATCAATGTAATCAGATTCCAAGTAAGCAAATAAAAATGGAAACCACGTACCCAAATTACGTTAATAGACCAGCCTCCAAATCTGAAGTAAACAATAACTTTTTTCCATTATACTTACATACTCTATTCTAACCACCATGAAGAAATCGAAACAATTTCCGCCTCTTTTTCTTTCTTTTTTTTAAGGGGAGGAGAGTCAGTGAGACTATTTACCATTTAGATTTCATTGTCCCTTATAAGCATATAGCTAAGGGACTCAATTTTTGGAACTTTTTTTTTCCTCATGTAAAAAACAATAACGTGTTGCCACAGTTGGGTTTAAATGATTTTAGAAAGGGGAAAAAGGACAATATGGGAAGAACGGCAACGATTGGTTTTCAAACAAAAGGCATAAAATTAGAAACCGCACGCAAGTAGTTCACTAATTCCAAGTTATCTTCGTGGAAGTCGGTTCGCAAATTAAAAGTTTCAGGGTCACTTGGCGAGAATTTCAGTATTGTATACATTCTCCTGGTTGGTTGGTTCTCGTGGACAGCAGTTCTTTGCTCTGTCGTAAAAGTCAGAGTGCAAGAGAAGATCTTGTAGAAGGCATTGCTGACTCCATTGTAAAGGTAGTATGTCTTAAATAAAATTTAATTAATGTTATTTAATCTAATATTTAGTATTTGAACCATAAATTCTTATAAATTTATAAATTTTTATTTTAATGCTATATTTTTGAGCATGAATTTAAGTATGCTCCAGAATCTCTTTTGATTATATTTCGTTACCAGAGCAGCATAAAATAATAATAAAAATAAGGAGGAATTTTATGTTGGAAAACTATATCTACACTTCATATAGTTTTAATTTCCTTTTTAATGTCAATATCAGAAGATTTATTACAAAAAATTCTGATTTTTCACAAACATGTCATATCAAATCTTTAAGTATTATTTTCAATTAAATACGATATTTTACTAGATTTTTATTTGATTTATTTTTGTATCTCCCACATAAGAATTGATTATAACTTCGTAACTGTAAAACTAATTCGATGCACATATTTTTACATATAGCAAAAGCATTTTTAAAAACATGGAAGAGAAATTCTAGTACTACATTTTTTTTAAATTCCTTATTTCTTTATTATATAATATTGTGTAAAGTTTTGGAACCGGTATTGTTTTGCATAGCAGATTAAATATATTTAACATTTATCATAAGAAAATTTTGCTAAAATACCAAAGCATTTTTAAATTCTCAATATTTTGAAATTTTCCATTATTTTATAATGTTAAATTTATTATAATTACTGACAGTACTATTGCACTATACTTTATGAAAACACAGATGTAGAAAATATTCATATGAATTTGCATATTATGGTTGGAATTATATTATCTTTGGAAAAAAAATCTCTTGCATTTTCTTTTTCTTTGCAGTTTGAGTTGCTTCTAAGGCAATACATTACTGAAAAACTGAAAAAAAAATCGTTTGATCAAATAATTATCATTTGCAAATTTTACTTACCGAAGAGCAAATTAAACTTTCCGACTTCGTATGAAAAATAATTCTAAAATATTTTGCAGAAATAAGAATAATATGAATTTATTTATAAGAAAATTTTCATTTCTAGAAACCTCAATTCTAGAATGTGTAGATAATTCAGGTAAAGCAATTAAAATAACGCAAGTTTTATAATTTTGTTTGTTTATAAAAGTTTACGGCTTTTTAAAAAAATATATCGTTGCCTTTGCTTTTCAAAGTTAATTGGTAAATAAATTTCTCATTTTTATTAAAAAACGGTGCATTTTTTAAAAAACTTCTGAACAGTAAACAACCTTTTAATACATTGTACAAGGTAATAAAAACCTTTATTGCTTGTAAAATAGTTTCCTTTAACAGTAAAATGAAACTGAACTCCCAAAAAAGTTAATTTATATTAGCTGTTTAATTCTAGAATTTGAAAAATATTGTGGAAAAAACCATAATAGTAATGAATATTAAATATTTTTTAAATAAGATTACGTTATACTTATTTAACTCAGCATTAAATTAAATTATTAAACATGATTTTTAATTCAGATAATATCCAAAATACAACTTAATATTAAAAATGATCATAAAATTTGAAAATGGAATAATTTTGAAAATTAAATTGTTTATTGTCATGAAATTTGAATGTCACATTTTATAATTCACAGAAGATGGAAATTTGAAAAATTTGTTTAATATTGAATCTACGCTCTGCATCAATAAATGTATATAAATTCTAATCACTTAAAATATCGTGAACGTTTTCAGAATTAATGTTTCCCAAATATAAATCTCTAGGTCTACTGAACGCAACATTATAGTAAACAATTATATTCCTAAGGTCATAAAAAAGTTTATAAATACACTTTATAAATTAAACTCCATCAAAACTTATATTTTTTTTAAATAAAAAGTCTACTAAAATTATGAAGCACTTTAAAATTCTGTAACAAATCAGATAATAGATTTTAGAGCTCAAGCATGCGATTTTCTTTAAATCGAATTCATTTGTTTTTCTTTGCTTTCTTCCTTTCCTTGGAATTTTTATAAATTTATGCTGTATATTTAAAAAAGAAAAAGTATCTCCAATTATGATATTGATATATTCCATTTCATATTTTCGGAAGGAAAGTAACAAAACTGTTTATATATCAGGTGACTGAAACATAGGACTCAAACCAAAAACTACTTCAAAAAAACTGATTCGATTCTGTACGATAATTTCAAATTCGACTTGTATAATGCATTTAATTAATTAATTATTAAGGTTGTTTTAATTTTTTCAAATTGGTTAAGAATTATAAAGGTATTTGAATAGCTAATTTCTAAGTCGATAAAAATGCAGCTAGATAATTATTAAACTTGATTAATGATATGTTGATGCATGTTATGTTGTCTGAATCACTAAATGCTCTTCTGAAAAAAATTACAGTGTCTAAGTTTATATGCAATTCTCCGATCCCAATAATTATATTTAGCAAAATAGTTTTGATTGACTAAGATTTTAAATAGTTACACCATTCTACAATTAGATATGACTTCTACAACTTGTTTGGACTTCATTATGTTAGGCTAATCTACTCTCATTTCAAAGAAATTTTAGCCTTTAATCGGTGAATCTTCGTCCTGGTGTCTTTTGAAAACGTTAAAGTAGTGTTTTACAAACTCTATAACTCTTTTGGGTTCGCAGATATGTTGTTATTTAAATAGTTAGCTTATCGGGGATAATTTGTAATATATAACTAATTGGTGACTGCATAAAAATTTAAGCTTCATAATTGTTTTAGCAATATATTTATTGAGTAAAACTACACAAAAATTAATTCTTTGTGCTATTTCGGATATTTTTCTGATTCTGATATTGAGAAGTATGTGCTTTATAATATTTTTAAATATATATATAAAAGCAATCAGAACATTTAAAATTTCATAATGACATAGAAATGTACTGTTAAAAACAATGTTTCCTTTTTTTTCCAATTTTGAAAATTCAAGGAAAAATTCTCGCAACCACTAAATTAGTATGATTAGACTTATTTTTTATTTAAAGTGATACAAAAACCCTTTTTATCTGATAATGTTTCCGGAAGATGCGATGAAAGATTTTATTTACTTAGATTTTATTTTTAATATTTTAATTTTTAATTTGCTAAAATTCTAATTTAAATTTTTGAAAAATCACACCATTGTGCAAATTTCCACCTTCCGAATGATATCTATGCCGAATATGATAGCTATGTGTTCAACGGATATCTTTGCAGAATTCCAAAAAGCACGAAAATATGTAGACATAAAAGCACAGATTAAAACACGTTCACTTTCATTATTATCAGAAACAATGATGATCATTGTATTCTCATCTTCTTTTCTTTTCTTTTTTTTTTTCAAAAAGGAATATTGAAAGTTCTTTATAACGTCCAATGTATTGTACTTTTTTTTCAAAGCCCAAAATCATTCATTGTAATTTTGGTATTAATAGTTTAAAATTAAATTTGGGAATTACATTTTTATCAACATTTTTAAGATGGGTCAAATATTTGTTTGAAATTTGATACTTATGGTAAAATAAAATCCGTGTAACAATTTCAGCACCGAGATATAGCTTCACCTTAAATAAGAATTACGCCAAATCTTGGCAATGCCATCAGCAATACGATGTCAACTTACGATTGCTACTTCGTTGAGAAAACTTCACGTTTTGAGATTGATTCAATTCTCTACAAATGAGTCTCTTTTGTAAATAATAATAATAATAATAAAAGGCAGAATTATACTTGTACGTACTTTTTTTATCATAATTTACAGTCATAAACGTTTCTGAATATGGATAGAAGCTTTTATTAAACTCTTACTGTGTTTTGTATTTTAAAATAATATATATCTGAACACAAAGAATTTGTTAGTTGTTTTAAGCTCCTGTATCGAAACAACAAACTTAGAGGACAATAGTTTTAAATTATAGTGTTACAATACTTATAAATAGCATCAACATTTACGAACAAAATACAATCAAGTTGATAAAAAATACGATATCTTAATAAAATATAGAAATATAAAGTGTTTATAAATATTGTTCATTAAAAATAAGACTTTGTTTAATTATGTAGTGCTCTTCTGATACATAAATGCATGTAAGTATGTGTGTGTGTGTGTGTGTGTGTGTGTGTGTGTGTGTGTGTGTGTGTGTGTGTGTATGTGTGTGTGTGTGTGTGTGTGTGTGTGAAGAGATTCATAAAAACATTCAAATGACGAATTTGAAATAAAATAATTCTTCCTGTTTTTCATATAAAAATTTATTTATTAAAGTTTATTTTATTAATTTATTTAAAATTTATTTATGTATTAAAATTCATTTAAATCAATTAAAAAAGCTCTGAAATTAAATACATTTTATCTATATGAGAATTTAAAAATATATACAAATTAATCTTCTATTTAGAATCCTTGATTATTGTAAAATGGAAGCTTTTAAAAGAAAACCTACCATCTCAGAAACAGATCTCTTGAGACAGGTAAGAAAAAATTTGAAAGACAGACTACAAAAACTTAGACTACCGAATTCAAGAAATGGATACTTTTCCAGAATTTATTTGTGAATATTTTTATCATTTCTTTAGCTGTATAAAAAATAATCATAAATTTACTTAATAAATATTTTGTTATTTATCTTGCGTAATATTTTGAAGTAATGAATTAATTTAATGCATAACTCTGTAAAACATAAAACAAATTTTTAAGAATTTTCAAGTTTATCATACATTTAATTATTATAAAAAAGAACGAATTAGAATATTTTTTCCACTTTATATTAGAGTATCAAAATATTTCATATTCGAACAAGAGGTGACTATCTCCTCGAATCCAAGAGTCAAAACAAGATAAAAATTTAAATTATTAGAAAATATTCATAAATAAAACTTTTTAAAATAATATTTAAATTGTTATATAAATATAAAAATGTTATAAATGTCACCTAAAGTATCCACAATAAATATTTTTTTTCTCTTTTTAATATTGTCAAGAACATGAAATAAATATGCAAATAATTAATACTAGTTTAAAAGAATGGAATCGATTGGTTGGTGAATAATTCTTTTGTCATCCCAGGATTCCTCAGTGTTTTTAAACTGATTGGATGGCAGACGATATTTCTGTCATCCCATAATTCCTTAATAATCCGTACAAGATAGAAATTTAAGTTATTAGAAAATATTTGTAAATAAAACTTTTTTGAAATAATATTCAAATTTTTATACAAATATAAAAATAAAAATATTATTGTTATACAATTATAAAAATATTACAAACTTCATCTAAAGTTGTCCGTAATAAATATTTTTCTTTTTAATATCGTCACGAACATGAAATAAATATACAAATAAGAATTCTAGTTAAAGAAAGAAATTCAATGGATGGCGGATAATTCTTCTATCATCCCAGGATTCCTCAGTGTTTCTAAACTGATTGGATGGCAAACGGTTCTTCTGTTATCCCATAATTCATTAATAATTCTGACATTTGAAATTTATTTTATTTATTATTCTTCTCTAGTGTTTCCTTTTTTTTTTTCTAGTATTACTTTAACTTAATTTCCTAAAATAAAAACTATTTTAGGATATTTATTTCTTTGTGACTATATATTATGTATATATGAATGAAGATTTGGTCCAATTTTGCTGCATGTATATGTGAACATAAAACTTTTAGAGGCTAATTTTCTTTCTCACTTTGATTTTATTTACTAATCCTCATCCTCAAATAAAAATAATTGTTTAAGCTGCATTAAGCATTAGAATAGAGTTGCAATTGTTCATGCAAATATTTATTAAATTTTAATTTTAATAAGTGACCCGAAGCAGTTTCATTTGTTTTCACATGATTTTTTTTTTAAATCTTGAATGTAAACTTAGTTCTTTGTTACCTAAAATGAATATGAGAGCGCAATCTTTAGCGATTAGTTGACAAGATGCAGTTAATACACAAGCAACAGAAAACCGAATGTGTCCTTTTGAATGTCTTTTTTTTTCGACCGTCTGAAACCAAAATCTAACACATTATTATTATTATTATTGTAGTTTCAAACTTGTATACCATATTTCATATATTTAGGTCACTGCGTTTTTAAGTAATCGTGTTATTTTTGCTCGTATAAGTATAGACTGACAAACGGTCAACCCTGGTGGATTTTTTACTAATTTGTCACTTAGCTGTGATTTTAAAATTAAATTTGTATACCAAATTTTATATATTGAGCTCCTTTTGTTTTGTAGTTATCATGTAAACTTTATTCGGATAGTCAAAAAGACAAAGATATCGTTTGAAATTTTGTAGGGATCTATAAATTTGGTGTAAATTACATATACTAAATTCCATTTATCTAGCTCAAAGCGTTTTTGATTAATAGTGTTTACAGGCAAACAATGCGAGGCACAGATGGACAAACATAATTCAAGAAATACGTTTTCCGAATTCAGAAACGTCTGGAATGTTAAGAGTTATTGATAATTGCGAATATTTTGACAATTTCAATACTTTTTTCTATATATTCTTATACAAAAAGTTTTTAGAGAGACAATTGCAAACTGCTGTAAATAATATAACACAATGGCGCAATGCCAATATTTTTACCATTTCGACTTCAAAAACTACTGGTATCCACTTTTGTCGAAAAAGAAATCTACACTTTGATCCTGAAATAAAACTAAATGAAGTAATTATACCTTTCAAAAATGGGGTTAAATTTCTAGGCATTACCATTGATAAGAAGCTTACTTTTCTCCCTCACGTAAAAATATTGCGTAAAAAATGAGAAAAAGCATTAAACATAATAAAAGTTTTGTCAACTACGGCTTGGGGAGCAGATCGACCATCCATGCTTAAAATATACAAAGCTCTCGTTCTATCCAAGCTCGATTATGATTGTGTTATTTACTCATGAGCCAGAAAAACAGTTTTACAGAAATTAGACCCTGTTTATAATTATGCTCCCAGGCTGTGTTCAGGAGCCTTTAGGACCTCTCCAGTTCAGAGAATATATATTGATTGCTTTGAGACTTCCCTTGAATTTAGGTGAGAAATGCTATCACTGCACTACTATTTTAGAACTCAACCAAATGCTCAACATCCTTTTCATAATTTTAAGCTCCGCCCATTCTTAACTCGAATACAAAAAGCACGAAAATTTTTAATACCTGCATATTTTACTAGAATTCATAACATTCTCAAGGACCTAAATCTACTCCACTTGCATGCAAATCCCCAACTGGGCAATATTTTTCCTCCATGGACAATTCCTAATATACAATACTTAAATCCATTTGAAGGGTTTACCAAATCTGACACTTCAGATTCTATATATAGGCAAATTTTTTATGAACATAGGCATCACTATAATGATTATATTGCAATATACACAGATGCATCAAAAAAAAATCTGATAGTGTCTCATTTGCTGTGGTTTTCCAAAACGCAGTTTTTTTGTTTAAAATCAATCCTACATGTTCAGTTTTCACAGCGGAGATAACTGCTGTTCTATTTGCCCTAGAAAGAATATCCGACAGTCTACAAGAGAAATATATAATTTACACCGCTTCATTAAGTGTTTTACAGTCTCTAAAATTTTCCCATCTTCATTCTAAAAATCATCCTTTGGTCTTAAAGATTTTAAATCTATTTAATAGACTTTCCTCGCTTGTATTTACTATTTTATTATGTTAGGTGCCTTCTCATATAGGTATTGGGGGCAACGATAAGGCGGACAGTGCCCCAAATCGGCTACTTCTACAGCAAATATTAGTATCCCTGTGAGTGATTTAAAAAAACACATAACTTTGCTCTACATCTCAAAATGGTATACAATGGGATCTGTTAACAGAAAACAAACTTCATAGTGTTAAACCTCGTGTTGAACCTTGACCATTTCTTCCAAATAGAAAAGCAGACACTATCTTAACCCGTTTGCGTATAGGTCATACTAAATTCACCCATCGCCATCTACTTTTTGGATAAGAGGCACCAATGTGCTTTCAATGCAATTGCATCATTCTATTTACCATATTCTCAATGAATGTTCAAATTTTAGTACTCAACGTTTATATCATTTTAACAACTTCACATTTTCTCATTTGCTTAATAGAATACCACATGTTAATCTTTTTGCTTTTTTGAAATCAGTAGGTTTTTATCCCCATATTTAAGTAATCTTCATCTTTTTCATATTTTTTGCATTGTTTTTTATAGCTGAAATAATATTTTTTAATCCTAAAATAAATACAGTTTGGCGCAGCATAGTCAATACCGTAGCTCTTGTGCCAATAAAATCCAAAAAAAAATCCAAAATCCAAATCCTCCTTTTGTATGACTTATTAAAAATACGAATGAATTAAATGGAAATGAAATTCAAAAAAAGAATTCTGAAATCTAATCAGAATAAAAGAACATGACTTTCAAGATTACCATATGTTTTGATATTTTTAATAAAAAAATCTTCAAAGTATTATATAGAATTTTTTTTCTTTCGTTTTTGCTTACAGTTCAAGAAAAGCATCTCTGATGTGCTGACACCACTTCATACTGATGCTTATCTTATGAAATGGATTAGAGGTGAGTATGAAGTATAATTCCTTCATTTTACATCAACTGAACAAAAACGCATCAATAAAGCTTTTGCAATTTATTTTGATAAATAAAAAATAACGGAATTCCTGATTCATTTCTGTTGATATCATAAACATTTCTTGATTATTATGATCATCACTTGAAGCATGATAATTATCAAATAACAGAATTCCTGATTCATTTCTGTTGATATCAAAAACATTTCTTGATTATTATGATTATGACTTGAAGCATGGTAATTATCAAAAAATGATTGTATTTCATTCTTTATATTCATCCTTTCCGTGATAAATTTAGATCTAATTGCAGCAATTTTTCAAACGGATTAATATAAATTTCATTGAATGATGCATAACGTTTTGAAAACTCTTGCGACAATCAAACTAATTTATTGTGATTTTTCTATTATTTCGTGACTAAAAGAATCTTTTTGTTCTATTGTTTACTAAATTACTAGCTCACAGACTTGGAAATGATGAGAAATGCTTATCTCTCCTTGACAGAATTATATTTAACTTCTACATATTCTTGTGCTTGAAAGATCTTTTGACACCTATTGTCTAGTTTCAAACATCTCGTTCAATTTGTCATTCGGAGATATGAAAATTGATACCGTAATCGATGTATCTGGTTATCAATTTTCCATGGTATTATTTGTTTTAAAATACCTTGACTTCCGACAGCTTTTAATAATGAGGATTTATGATGATATTTATCTTTGTTCCATTACCCTTTATGAAGATTTTCTGCAACAGTGAAATCTGAGGTTCCTCTTGTATGCTTGGCTAAACAGCTTCTGATATTTGGTACATAACGACTCTTTGGGAGAAATGGCATTACGATTCAAGATCTTAATACGATTCAAGATCTTAAGGGGAAAAAAGAAGAAGCCAAAAAATAAAATAGGCAAAAAATGCATGCAGAAATCGATTGCTTAGATAATAAAAACTATAAGCAAATTTATTTCACAGAATCATATTGATGTGATACTGTATCAAGTAAACAAAAGCAATCTCAAGGGTTTAAGAACCATAGAATTCACTCACTCCATACAGCCTAACCACACATCAGTAAGTAATTGTAAAAGATGTTAAGAACCACAATAGATCAATCAACAATTTTCGCTGTAATAGCTTGACAATATACTAAAAAGTAAATAGTATTTCCTTTTAAATCCAGAAAACATCAGCCTGTTTCAGTTGTCCTATACCCAATATTTCATAATAGTTTATCAAACAATTTTTATTGAATTTAAAAAATATGATGAATAGCTCAGTTTCGAGAAAATCTTAAGCTTGTTCACTTTAGGTCTAATTGCCTTTGACAGCCCTCTAAACCAAAGTTTTCTAAAAAGAATTTTGAAGAATGGGTTTTTAAATTACTTAAGAAATTCCAGCAGAAATTTGCAAAGAGATTTTACATGAATATAAAGGTTAACAACATATTTTGTTCTGATAAAGAACAATATATTTTACATTTCCAAAAGAAAATTAACAAAAAAAATACTAAAAAGTATTAAAGATGCACTGATTTTTTTAACATTCATTAGAAGCGATACTATAATCAAATAAGTGCAGAAAATTACCTCAAGCAATCCAAAACACTAAAAAAAATTTTCTGCATTAAATTTTACAATTCTAGTATCGAGGTCCATTGAGTCAGTGCCAAATTTCACAGCTTTAAATGCAACAAGTTTGCCTAGCTAGAAGCATATACAAACACTTCTTTCTACCAGAATAGATTTTAAATAGTTATATTAAATTTTTTTAATTTACGGATGGCTGGAAAGTATTTTTTAAAGTTGATAGCATCCAGTCTTATCTCTAGTTTTGTAAATTATCTAACGTCGAAGTCAATCAGTTTTTAAGTAATTGTGTTCACAAACTGATAAAAATTCAGAAAATAGTCTTTTAGGATTCTAAGAAATTTAAAATGTGAAACTTAATGAAAATCTCGAATCTGATTTTTTTTTTTTTTTATTTACGTTAAATTTTTTAAGCAATCCATTCTCTTTATCTCCTCCCTCCCATTTTTCATAAAATAATGTCGGAAGAAAATTCATTCTTACCGCTGTGTCCCCTTCCTATTATTTTTCCATGTTCTAAAATAAAACCATCGAAATTTTGAGTTTTTAGAACAATCATAGATTTGCCATTACAATGTGCAGAACAAGAAAGTTTAATTCTAACGCTGTACAGTTCCAGTCCTTTTTCTTGCTGTCTTCTTTTGACATAATGACTCTCTTAAAATGTTCTGTTCTTCTTGCGTGTCTGGAGACAATTTCTTCAAGACCCCGTGGGTCAGCTATTGTTGATTCCTGTAATCAACGGAGCAGAAATTTTGTAGATTTAGTCGCTCGATAAGGCCGCACTTTAGTTTAAGTACTTTCAGTTTAAATCACTGCAGGGAAAAAATGTTTGACAAGAATTTGTATGATAATCACTTTATGTTTCCATCAAAAATGCCATTAAATAACGAATGTTGTATTTGTTATAATTGAAGTGCTCATTTGCACGTTTCGGT
>JAPMOR010110223.1:215404-245695 GCA_026543865.1 Argiope aurantia
TACAATTTCAAAATTCAGAAAAGTAAAGCAGCATAAGTGAGTGAAATGGTGTCCCATTCACAAGCTATCCGCAATTATTATATGCCATTTAAAAAAAAAGCAGAACTTTTACAAAATAAATATTTTATCCATGCATCTAAATTAACAAAAGCTTAAAGTCTAAATTTGTTATCTGCTAGATAATCTGTGTTAAAATTATGTGGTTTTCATTCCTTGTACTTGGTTTTACTCTCTTCAGAACTATACTGATTTAATTGAGAATAAATGAAAAATGTGAAACATTTTCTAATGTTTTTTTTAAATATTGAAGTCTGTGATCCGCTTTTTGTTTTCATTTCATGTCCATTTTTCAACAAAATCAATTCCTTCCCAAATGAAAAATTTTAAAAAATTGGGACACATTTTATTTATTAGAACTATATATAAAGACAATTGATGAATTGCTAGGAATTTTCATTTAGCGAATTCATAATTCTGATTTTTAAGTCTCTATGAAATTAGATCTGAACTTTTTAGCACAAGTTTTATTTCTGATGAAATAATTTAATGAAAATCGTTAAACATTAATAATTAAAAAAATCCATTTTTCTTCTTTGTTAAAGTTATTTTACAACTTACAATTAATATTAATTAATTTTAAATAAATTCTTTCTTCCTTTTATTACAACAAAATAAAGCTGTTGTAGTAAGAAGTTTTCAATCATCAACCGATAAATTAGAGCAAAATTAACATTTGTACAAATCTTATCACTCGTGTTATTTGGAAGCATTCCTTTTTCAGAATTGTTTTATTACAAATGCCAAAATTAATGCGTGATTAATCTATTTTACTGAAACCATGTTTTATATTTTAGCCGGAAATTTTAACATCAGAAAAAGTGAGCAGTTCTTTCGAGAGGTAAGTGTTTATTCAAAAAAATTAAATCAACTATTCATAAATTTGTTTTAATTTCAATTTATGATATTCCATAATTTAATAATAAACTACATATTCTATAGTGAAACATAAGAAATTATCTTAATTTCATTTTATTGAAGTTTCTTTAAGGATTTTTCATGTTTTTTTCTTCGTTATTTCTCTCATTTTTTTTTTTAAATCTTTCACTGAAGGGCACTTAAATATAAGAATAAGAAACTTCTAGTATGGTGGTTAGTTCTTATTTCTTCCCTATCATTTCCCCTAGCTGTGCGCTCAAATTACTTCCACTTTGATGACGAGACTTATTTTCTACTGGAAGATTGTGAAACAGTCGTCCTGATGGTATTAAGACCCAGTCTTATTTCCCACCATTGTGTGATCGTAATGACGTCAGTCAGTTCACTTTGGATACTCAGGCGGGAAAGGATAGTTCTCATCTTCTAATTATCAATTTTTTTTGTATGATGGAATGAATATACATGTAACTATGTAGTTTCTGTCCTTTGAAATATGTGTTGACCCATCTACAGTTAGACATCAAAATTTTAAGATCTAAATCAGAATTTTTTTTTCCTTTATTTCCGCTGTTTCTGAATGGCAGGTTTTACAGTTTCTTCTACATCTCTCATTTCATGTTTTCAAATTATATTCTTATATTTTTTCCATCATAATTTAATAGAAATTTAGTATGAACTTCTCTGGTTCATATTAGATTATAAATTTTGCAATTGATCACAAGATATGAAATAGAATTGGATGCAAACAATTTATTTGGAGTTATTTTAGAATGCATATACGAAGGTTACAGGTACCGCCTTGGTAAACGAGTTCTAATGTTGATTTGCAAACATTTGATGATACAGTTCAAGTCTATTTGCCTACTGTCCAGCGTGTAATCATACAATGACCTTCCCGCGGCCGATAACTACTCCATACACAGATAACTACTCCATTATGCATGTTCATCATCCATAAATACACATTTTATTTGATTCCCCTAACTGTAAAAACAGAAAAAATAAGACTTAAAAAAAACAGCGCAAAAGTTTTTTTTAAAGCAAATAATTACAGAAAAATTAATCATTATCTTATAAAATGATTAGTATAAAATCAACTGGAATTATCTACACAAAAATTTCTCGTGCCCTCTCTAATAAAGATATTATCCCCACTCCCCGCAAAAAAATGGCGGATCCTTTTCATGGCATTGATGATAGTTGCAGAATATTGATCTTTGGGGTGAACTTAGCCATTTTACTGAAAATATTGTGTGATCGTCGGCGAGATTTTTTGGCAATGAACCCCCGGCATGTGATTAATAGAATCCGAAACCGAATTTGCATTTAAGACGTGTTTTTTCCAAACTATTAAAACTAAAATTTGTTACAGAACACAAAATTACATATCCACTCATTTAATACATTTAAGCTATAATGTTTTTGAGTTATCTCGTTTATATGGTTCTGAAAGTACAGCCCAACAAACAATCAACCCTTTGTTGTATTTGGCTCAAAATTAGATGGGTGCCTACACTATAGATGTTAAATCTGTGTACCCAATTTTATCTATCTAGCTTCTTTGCCTAGTTCTTAATATATTCTAACAGCTGTAAAGACAGATTTCCTTTGAATAGATATTGCTTAAAATTCCAGCAGAAATATATAGGGTCAAACCTATATATTTCTGCCGTCTAGCTTAGAGCGATTTTGAGTTACTCTGCTGCAGACAGACAGACTTAATGCCGAAAATATGTTTTTTGAACGCAGAAATGTCTAAAAGGCGGTGATTCGTCAAAAACTTAGTTCGACTGCTTTGAAGATTACATTATTTTCTCTTTATTTCGTATACGAGATATTAAAAAAGCTAGTTAGTAAAACATTAACATTTTAATTTTTAAATTAAGTTATCTGTATCAAAACTCTGAATTAAATATTTAAAAGATTCCTTATAGTTAGACATAAATAATTTTAATAGACGAATTAGGTTAAAAATCCTCAAGAATAGTACCAGATGTTTAGCAGCTCGCAACTATATAGGAGTTTAAAAAACAAGATGGGAAAAAAATGAATAATCAAATGTTTGAAAACTTTTAAGATTCAGAATGTATATTAATACAAACTGTATAGCCAACGGGATATCTGTGCAAAATGATCACTCATCTATTACATGCATACATTCGGTGTGCAAGGTCACTCACGTATTACGGTACAATAAAATAACTAATGCGTGAGACGAAATTGCATTTTCTGCTTTTTGGAAATTACTCGGAAGATCAAAGATCAGCCATAAACTTTGAATTTTCCTGGTTATTATTTCTCGGATTATAAAACTTCTTAACTGTTGGTTTTGGAAAAACATCTTACACTTCCTTGCTCATAGGCAGAGATAAATGTTCCAAGATGAGCTTGAAATGTTATTTGCATTCCCAGAAAACAATAATTCTTATTTACAATTTATTTGGGATATTATGAAGTTTCTCAGAAACAATTTTGAGTAAATCTATTTGCTTTTATCAACAACAAAAAACTGATAAATTTTATTTAAATTTTTTTCATACTAATTTCGTTTCAATTTGCAAAGAAAGATAAGATAACACAAACTCTGGATAATCTGGAGGTCTATGAACTTGTGGCGGATTGGCGATGTGCGGGAGTAGAGTCTGAGATCTTGCGGATCGCAGCCGAGTAACATGACCACAATACAAAAGCAATTGATCGTGTAGCGTTGCTGTTAACTGGCTTATAAGCTATTCACTACAAACTCATTTCTTTTCCCACCAATACTAGAAGACAAAGTTTTTATATCAAATCTCATTGTTATAAAACGTATTTTCTCACTTCTTATTGAGTACTAAGCCCTGCATTCATCTCAAGCCCGTAGAAACACAGAAGCCATTGCAGGTAACGTGTCGAGTTAAAATAGAAGGCTCTGTACTGGTAGTTTATAGGTATTTATATACTGCAGTGCAAGAATTTATTATATAAAAATTAAGTTAAAGGATATAAACTGTTCATATTTTAATCTAAATTCTGAACGCTTTACTAAGGTATAAAGAAACATTAAGCATACCCAAGAAAAATTTAAGAATCCTGTACGTACCGTGCACTTATAATCAGGAACAGCGGCTACTATTGAGGTTCGTGACATACTGAAGAAACAATGAACAATGAGCAGAATGTTGCTCTTTTCCTGCCATAATTTCTTTTTTGAGCACAACACGTAGGAAGCAGACGCTCGCTTCCAGTGCCTTGACAATGTTGCCAATGCAACGCCTTGCCTTTCTCAATTAATTACGATAACGAAAACTATGCCGCATGTTATGAAAGCCGGATAGTCACTCGGGAGTGTACTATACAATCATATTCGAGATTATTTTGGCTGATCGGAAAGAACGAGCTATTTTCATTTATATATCCAAATGTCATGCATCAAATTTGACAAAGCATTTTATTGATGTAAAACACTTCCGTTAGCTTTTCTGAAATTGCTGTATTGCGATGTGACTGCTTATATTGTCATAAAATGAAATGCTGTAGTAGCTGCAAATGTTATACCAAATTTTGCTTTTGTATGCTGTTTTTCACATATGATATTTTGATATGAAAGTGATCATATTTCAAATCATTTTAATGTCGTACATTATTTTACAGGCATTAGCAACTCGGGCTTTATACAGTATCGATAGTTTTGCAGATCATGGCAAAGAACCGAAAGTAAGTTCATAAAACTCATTAACTTTCTTATGCATATACTATAACTTAATCCATACATAACGTTTGCATGATTAATATTTCAATTTGAAAATGCAAAAGACTAGCAAACTACTTGTAAACACATCGTATGACGTGCAAAAATCATTCAAAATGATCCAGAGGGCATGCTGTTAGATATTAATCAACCAAATACAGCACCTAGTTATTTTTAGTAATGTGTATGCACTAAAAAAAAGACTTAAATTTTGTTTTTTTTTTAATTTTTTATTAATTAAAAATTTATTGCAATTTTAAATTTTTCAGTAATTTCAGTAAATGCTACTGCACAATATTTTTACACCATTTTAAAATTAAACAAATTTTCCTCTTACTGAAACCACACTTATTTATGCACACGTGTGTGTGTGTGTGTGTGTGTGTGTGTTTTTCCCCCCTTTGATTTTGATAATCTCTTCAAAATACGGAGTAAATTAATTTTGTAACAATACTTTTCGTTTTATATTCCGTATAACAAAATACCAAGATTATGATTAATTCATGTGAAAATTTAATAGCTGTTGAGCGAACTAGAAGAAATAAATAACAGATTTTTCAATTTATTGAAATTAATATCTTAAAATATTTCATAACATTAAATGTTTTTAATATACTATTTTAAGCTGGTATTTTTTTATAACTTACATGATGTAAAAAATTGTTATGTACAAAACACAATGGTTTATATAATCAAGTTAAACATAAATTAAATACACAAATCGAGTTTAGGAATTTTTTTCATCACACTATATTAATCTTTCATAGGTTGCAGAGGACTTTGGATTCGGTGCCCCAATAGGTTTTGCCAAAGATGGAACACCAGTAACATATGCAGGTTTTGGAAGAGGAGATCTATACGGTTAGTAAACTGAATATCTCTTGAGAAAAAACTGTAAGTCAAATAAACAATTCCTTCTTCCAATTCGATTTTCATTTATGTCATAAAACATTTACTAATATGTTTTCTATTAAACGCTCAAAACGCTTCAAGCAATGTTAAAAAATGTGAAGAAGAGGACTTTTCTATCGAAAGTAGAAACAAAATGTCAAAAAAAATCATTTTCTTTCATAGACAGATTTATTTATTTATTTCATTTTGTTGTTTATGCTGTTAGATTTTTGTTGCACGAACATATAACTTTTCAAATATTTGAATTTTCTTTTCCATGCTAAGTGCAAAACTTCCGATTTTTCATCAGTACTAGGCTTATTTAATTTTTTTAATTGGGGAAAGATGTCAGTGAAATAAAATTTCGAAACTAATTGCTAGACCAAAAAATATCCTTTTTTATGGTTTATTTTCCACTTTCACCTCTTAACTTCTGACTCGCGAGTATTTATGGGCAATTCACTTTGTACTTATTCGGAATACTTAAGCTTTTTTTATGTACTCCAATTTTATTTAAAGCAGTTATACACTTCTAAGCTATTCAGAATATTATTAATCTACTCGATTGTACTTTTTTTGAAACAAATAAGTAGCAATAATTTTTTTTTTTTTTTTTTTGCTTAAATTGATGAGTTCGTTTTCTAAAGTAGGCCTCTAAGTTTGCACTTTGATTTGTTGTAAAATAAGACGTGAAGGGGGGAGGGAAGAGGTTGCAAGTTTTAACTTATGTTTTTTACGTTTGAAACATTATTATTTTTGGAGAAAAAGCTTAAATTAAAAAGTTGTCAGAATTAAAAATACCTTCATAATAAGTTATAAAATGTAATGATAGTTTCATTAAATTAGGATTAAATTTAAAGAGTATTAGTTTAAAAGGTATTTTTTTATTTTCTCGATTCAAGATAAATTTTGGAATTCCGCTTGAGTTTATGGTACATAGCAGAGAATAACTAGTAAACATTTGAGATCAATATGTATATTATTTTTCTCAAAATTCGAATTCCAAAAAAAAAAGTGATAGAGTAATGATAGATTTCCAAAAAAATGGTGAAAATTAAGCATGAAAAAGAAAAAAAGTCTTAATTTATGGCGACTAATTCTCGGAAAAAGAATTATACAACAAAACTTCAAATCTATATTGTTCAAAATATAATATAGATATTGATCTGAAATTTTTATCAATTACTTCTAAAGGTTCATTGTTAATCCTGGGATTCGAAACAAATATGTTAAGTGTTATACGTATTTATGCCTCCTTGCCATTCAGTACATACCATGAAAAGAGCGACAGAAAGAAATAGAGTTTTGTGGTGGTATGTGGATTATTATGATCTGTGCAGGAAGCAACAGGACGAATGTTGTAGGAAACATTTCTTTAATAATCACATTCACACACTAAACAATTACAAAGACAAGACATTTACGCGCGCGCTTCACAGTTCAGCGTCACATCTTCTAATTACAATCGCAATGCATTATGGGATTACATATGGGATGGCTTAATTAGGTATCGCCATCTAGTATCCAAAAGAGAAGATAAGTGTAATACAACTGCTACAGTTTTATTTACAAGAAAAAAGTGAACAGCATTGAATTCCGTTTATTTTTTTTTCATCGATATTTACATTTTTGTTTCCAATGAAGAAATAAATAACACTAAATTACGTGGATTTCCAAACATTTCGCTCAAATTTTTTTTTAAAAATGAGAAATGTTTTATCAAACTAGCAATCTTTTTAAAATTTTCTCCTGAGATATTTTAATGTGTTTGTAACTCCTTGTAAGGGTATTTTTAATAACTATATTTTCTAATTTAAAATTTTCTTCTAAAATTAATAAAATTTTATTTACACTAAAAAAAACAGTGTTATAAATTTCTACCATCATCTTTCCATCCCTTATTTAATAATATATCCGGGTGCAAACTTAGAGGTCAATTTTGGATTGCCAACTCAACAACGTAAACCAATAAAATTATTGATATACACTTTTTATGTGACAAGTCGACTGGACTATATTGCTTATTATAATTTAGAGAAGTTACGCAACAATACTTACTTTGTGTAAAAATGCTTGCTTTTGTTACACTATTGAAAAAGAATGTCTTCATAGTAGTGTAGTACAGAAATGTGAAAAACTAAACGTCTTTTTTTATTGTCCCACCACTGTTCAAAATGATATTGCTTATCCCCAAACAGTCCCAGTGGAGCATCGAAAGGTCAGAGATTCTTAAAGAAAAGCAAATACATAAATGAGCAAGACTTCTAAAAAGAAGAGAATTACTGAAGATAATGACGTATTTAAAGACAACTAGATATGTAAATTAAATTACTGCAATGAATAATGTACATTCAGCTTTTCTAAGAACTGAAAAGTCTGCTGTAAGCTATGTCAGATTGCAAGTTGTCTATTCAAGTAAACAATGCAGTGAAATGCTCACAATTTAAGAATGATAGCTTAAAGTATTTTTTAAAAAATTCTCATTCTCAACAGAGAATTTATGTAACCTTAGTACGTTTTTTTTAATTTTCTACCAATCGAGCGCTATATTTGCTCTATATAAAATGTCATATATTTTCAGCAACTGTCATGCTTTTTACTTTTGGGACAAAGTATTTGTTAAATTTATGCAGATGTAGCAACTCGTCGAATTCATTGAAATTAAATGTTTAATATACGACAATGTGCTGCATTAGAAAAGATCTAATTTGCCGTATTTCTTAACAGTTTGTGTGTTTTCTACTTATTCAGGATTCGTCGCTTCTCTGTCTTCTTACGATCTTTGCTTGTACGGCAGCTACTGGTTCGAGAAAGACCTCAAGAGAGCCAGAGAACAAAGCAAAAGGGTTAGTGGAATCTACATTTTAATCTTTTGAAATATATATTTATTTCCCAATAAAAGTAGAGTATAATCGATAAAATGTACACTTTCATTTTACATATCGTACATTTAAGGAAAAGCAGATAACGTAAATTATATGCGGGGTAAGTTAGCCGTAATATGGACTTTTAGTGGCCTATATCAATCAATTGAAAAGAAATTTAAGATATTGTTATTTGAAGTATGCGCTCGAGATTGTTATTGTTGTTGCTTATGGCACTCGTCATAGACAAGCCCGCTGACTAAATTATTTTACTAAAAATTTTAAGCCGAGTTTTAGCTCTCTTGTCTCAGTAGCGCCATCTAGGTCTAAGAGTACGTCTTACCTACTCATACGTCACAGTCCTTTCCACGGAGTGGAAAGGGCAAAGCATTAATATAATAAAACTATGTAACATAAAAAAAGACAGGAAAAAAACTAAGACAGCATAGAATAAAATAATTGTTTTCGGAATCAAAGAACACAATGAAGGAAAATGAATGTAACATTTAAAGGGTGGTCTGAAAATTCAGGAATGCCTGAATTTTGCAAATATCTTCCAGAGAGACATAAAAAAAAATCGTAAATTTCCATACGAATGTATTTTCATGTTTATAAGAATATAATTGATGTAATCAGCCTTTTAAAATAAGACAAAAAGGTTTCTTGTATAATCAGAAAGTATTTGCATTCACTTTGGATTAAATTTCAAAATTATAGGCATGAGCAAGAATTTCTCCTGTTATAGGAAAATGATTAGAGGGAAGAGGTGTTTATAATCAAGAATCAATATTTTATTTTATTGCAAATGAAAGAATATATCCTCATTTTTTAATGTTTTCGAAATAACCTAAATTTCCATGAGAATTGTAAGTTTTTTTTTTCCTGGCGGTCCACATAAGATATGTGAACATAAGGTACAACATTGAATTTTGGAAAACTTCTCTTATTGTATAAAAAATAATTCCATGTTACAAAAGATCATACCGCTTTATAGCAATATATGGTGCGAGACGAATTCGGGTTCTGGAATGTCTTCAGTTTTCCTCTTCTAGGTTCTATTGATAATTTGTATTTAGGTATGATCACTCTGGTCTTGCATCTATTGAAATGAGCTCCAAAATGACATCAATTACCATTTATTACAATTTCTGTATCTGAAATTATTCACGGATAGTTATCGTCAATATGTAAATTGCATCGTTAAAAGAAAGTGCGTTAGTTATCGAACCTCGTATACCTGTATTTATGTAATTAATAAAATTGTAAATATTCACAAAGACCCAGTACTATATCTTTTATACTTATTTTCACAGCTCGGAAAAGAGATCAATCAAGTTACTTACATCGTCGATATGGAAGATTTCTCACTGGCAAGAGCAGCACGAACTTGCGGTTCGTTTTAAATTATTTTATAAACATATGAAAAAGATTAGAAGGGTAAAATTTATTATATCATTGTTGGAGTAGTAATAGATATAAAAATTCCTATTCAGAATTTTAATAACTTATATTTAATTTAATTCTTTTAATCATTAATTTTGTTTTAAAAGTTTTTGTTAATTATAAATATGCCTCTACGTCAACGAAAGTAAAATATACTTCTTGGTTTATAAACTAGAATAATGAAATTCAAATCATGCTACAAACCTCTTTTTGCTGTCTTAATATGTAAAATGTACACAATAAATCGCTTTTTTTATATATCTTTCACTAACAGTTAAATGTAAAGCATCTTATCTAAAGCAAATGCCTTGGTTATTCTTTCATATGTATATACACTTCTCCTTAATTGTATATAAAATTGTTTATCCCTCTCTCTCTCTCTCTCTCTCTCTCTCTCTCTCTCTCTCTCACACACACACACACACACACACACACACACACATTTTTTTAAAAGAAATGTTTTAACCATGCTAGATATGTTTGTTTCTTCATAGCACATTAACTCATGTGAATCCTTATATAGGCGACCAATGCATATTACTTTTTTGTTATTTACTCATTTCGTTTTTTGTAAGTGCAAAAGTGAAATAATGCATTGATATATTAGCGTCTTGATGTTATGTATTTTTCATTTGTAATTTGACTAATTGTTTCAATTAATGAAAATGTATAAACATTTTTTTTATAAATACAAGTTTCATCTTTTCCTAATATTTATTTATACAATAAATGTATTATTTTATTTTACGTGCTTGTGTGTGCGAGAGGGATTTTATTCATAAGAAAGATATTAAAACGAAATCCAAAGGGAAACTATTAAGTACAATAAATTTGTCTTTTTCATGCCAGTCTGCTCATTTAAAATTATCTATTGTTGATCGTCGGCGCATAGCAAAAATATCCCCAATCGAATATACAAACTCAATGGTTACTTCTTAGGCAATCGCATCTCTGTCCCTCGTTTTTTGTTAATTCTTTTATATAAAACAATTTTCTTCTCATTCCTATCAACCCTTGTTAATATTACAATCTCAACAATCAGTTCCTCAGACTGATGAATATATTTCAATTTTCGATGGAAAAATGATAACTGGGGAGCAAATTGGGAACTTTTGGGTATTTAAAGGTCTTTTCAGTAAAATTGAAAATTTCTTGTTATTATCAAGAGGATGAGTTATTCTAGACCACTTCTGAATAATGCTCCTTTATTCGTGTTTTATAAATTCCATAATATTTTCGAATATTTTATTACTTTCCCTGTTTTTTTAAACAAATAAAGGCTTAAAATTCAAAACATTTCCCATTAACTTGTGCTTGGTGCATTTATATCTCCTCTCCCCCCCCCCGATATGTTATGACATTAGAATATTATTTAAAAATCTTTTTTCCAACGTATTTCGCTTATTTTTGTAAAGAAAAAATTATTTCCCTTTTTTTTATTACATACATTTTATTCCATTACAAAAACAGCACGAGCTTTCATAGTTAAAATTTGAATTCAGTAAATATTTTCTTTTACTGCTTTTCTAGTTATCGAGTCTTCCTTTGATCTTCTACGCCTCATGCAGGATATCTATCCTGAACTTGGAAAAAATATGTTCGTCGTGAATGGCAAGTATTTTTATTGCTACATTCGGATATGCATTGGCATAACGTATAATCTTCGCTAGAAAAAAATGTTCTTGAAAGGAATTGGGATTTCCAAGAATAAAGAAAAAAACAAAACTTATAATTTTTTGTTAAATGTTATATTTTTAAGACAGTTCATTCATGATTGAACTAGTCGCAATCACAATCCTTTTTACATGTAAATTTAACTTTCCAACAAATAAATTAGTGCATCAAATAAAAGAAATCGTACGAAACGAGTAAATACGGTGACCAGCGCGTGTTAATGCCACAGAAATAAAAAATTCTTCGAAAGTACAATTGATTGAAAATAAAATCGCCAAATGTATGTTTATATTTTGGTATTATTAAAAAAATTCAAAAAAATTTCTATTAGACTATTTTCTGCTATTATTTTTTTCTCAAAGACTTACTAATGTTTTTTACTTAATAATATGATAATAATTTTTAATATAAAGCATGAATTTCCATATTTTATGAAATAGAAAAAGGTGCGCATACCTCTAAATTATTCTACAGATACTAACTTCATTTAAATAAAGAACCCGGGGGATTATGGCAATTTCTGATTGAAGATTTTCAAAACAAGCAACATAAAATTGGGAAAGTTGCTACTAAATTGCTACTATAATTCAGAAACCATTTTCGAAACGCCTGAAATAATATGGTTAAAATACCTGAAAAAACTAATAAATGTGTGAATGCGACTTGCTTGGCATGAAAGTAAAAAACGAAATAATTTATAAAAATTTTACACAGATTGATTCTACTAATCTTTTATCAATTTGAGATAACTATGTGATAGTTTGTTTGCAATTTAAAAAAAAAAATCTTTGAATTCTATGAAAACCATTTTAAACTGCTGCATTTCAATTTATTTCTGAAGACGCAAATATATATCCAAATGTGTAAATGTTTAATATATTGGAGTTTTTGATATTTCCAGGAATAAAAATTATACAATTTCTTAATTAAAATTATGTAATTGAAAATTAATGCAGAATATAATAAGATTAACTTATTCCTTTTTGAAAAACCATAAAATTTTGAAAATATATTCATTAAATCATAAAATGGTGTTTTGTCACTATATTCATTAAATTTTTCAAGAAATGTTAAAAAATACATCCTTTCTTTGGTATATTTATTTATTTATTTATTTAATCCTTCATTGTTAATTCAAAAAAAAATTTTCAATTTTCAGCCGCTTTTTACTTTTACCAAGCCTTCAACGTCCTCAAACCCGTATTTAGAAAGTCTTTTCTTAAAGACGTATATGTAGTTTCTAAAGGTAATATTTTTTTTTTTTTTTGCATGCTAAAACTGAATAATACAAGACCCATCCATAAAATAAAGTTGTTGCTTCTCAACAGATAGATACACAATATGAAACCTTATTGCATTTTCCAGAAAAATTCTATAGATGACAGGTGTAAATGACAGTTTGCATTTCTCTATCAATTGGCTCAAAGTTGTATCGGATTAAAGTGAAAACAAGGAGTGATAAAATAAGCGAAATCCTTTTCTAAATTTCACATGCGCAGAAAATGAAGGAAAAGATACTTTTACTAAATTTTTAATCAAGGGGTTAATAATGACGACCGTGTTTAGCAAGCGAAGCAACGCATTGTAAAATTTCAACGCCTAGCAATGATGGAACTCAGTTGTCATGTCTCACAGATATTCCATTAATATTATCCCCCATTATTTTAGAAATTACGTGCTCAGTGTGTTGCAAAACTTGATACACGATCCTTCACTTAACACAAGACTTCTTAACCGAAGCGGCAGAGTCATATGACACAAAAATACAAAGGCTCATTCCATGACATGTCAAATGCATGCTTCAATGGTGAAAGTATTGAAAAATAATACAATCATTAATGTATCTGTACCAGTAAATTTTTCCCTATAACTATGCTACCTTATTTTTTATGGCCTTAAATTGAGTAGCTTTATTAATCTAACGTTTTGAAGTAACAAGCGGGCTATTTTTGGAAGGTATTTGTAATTTGACCGCGTTCGGATAACGAAGACATTAAATTTTTGAAATAACAGTTGAAAATATTTTAACAACTGATTATTTTAATTGGCATATCTTCAAGGTAAACGACATATTTGATATATTAACGCCCATTTGAATATTATTCTTGAAATGATTTGGGATATATTGTAATTTTAGATAAATTTCATCATTGCTAAAATTTGTCCTTGAAATTTATTGATAGTAACTATAAAGGACATTCGAAATGGAAATTTCCCTTTTGAAAATTCAAAAGGATATTGAGTGTTAACAGTTGTCAACTATTTTCGGGATAATTGTCTTAATTCCTACTATACCGCATATTAAAACGGTACAAATCCACAAATGACCTCAAATATTTATCACACTTAACCAAATGTCTTGTCTAAGTCAATGTGTGAGTTAAAAGATTTTTAAATGAACCTCAAGATAGTTATAGTTTTCCAGTGTGACCAACAGTTAAGAGGGATTCCACGATGTTTCTTGTTTAATCATTTCTGTCTCTCTCAAAAGTATACTATAGCTAATTGTGCCAAGCTAAATTTTTCCTGACATACACAATAGCTGCCTCCATAGAAATTACTAATTTCCACCAATTGCAATAAAACATCTTTTTCAAAAATCTCCTTTACATTTGAATACACCATATAATTTGTAAAAATAGTTTTTGTAAATGACATAAAAGCCTCGCATTTATAAATTCATGTTCTACTTTTTCAGATGATACCCCTGCTCTGCTCCTGAAATACATAGATGCGGATGTGTTGCCTGCTTTTCTAGGTGGCAAAAGAGTGGATTCCAAGGGAGATCCATTCTGCCGAGAGTTTGTGAGTATTCATTCCTTTAATGAGCTAGTTTTTGCAAATGTACGATTAACTACAATATTTTTATATTAAATGGCATTCGTTACCTGCTGTTGCTCGCCATAGTAATAGTACTGGATTACTCAAAAAAAAGAAGCAGATTTTAAAGTTTTATTTCTCATAAACGGCAATAAATAATGACCAATACGACGCGTACAGGTTGTCCTGAATAGAATGAAGATTTTCAAAAATGTATAACAGGAAAACGGTTATGGTTAAAAAAAATACTTCTTGCAGCAAATCCATGTGACTGTGCATAGATGTTTCCTCCATCATTTTTGGTTTTAGTTCAAAAAGTTGTCAACAGATGGCCCTGCAGACACTAAACAAATAATAAATAAAGAATTAATTCAAAATCGCATCATAATTTTTCGAAAACTTTTAATAAATGATATTCACTGTACAATATTTTCATGGTTCTCAAAATATTCCTCTAAAAAACTTACAACATCTGCAGTACGGGGAGGATTCGCGCAATCTTGCATACATTAGGATGGTATGGATAATTCGATATAAGTATTTTCAATGACCACAAAAATCATGCAATAATCGCTTTATAGACATTATATCATGAAAAAAAGAGGGCCCACTGGCACCTCTACTGGAAACAGCTCCCATACAGTCTCTTTTGAGAAAAGGGTGATTTTGGAAAACACACATGAGGGTTCTCGGTTCCCTAGTTCACCGATTTTGCTTATAGACGAATTCATTGAGATGGAAATGTACTGCATCTGAAACCCATATAGAGTTCACTACAATATTGCCCTAGTCAATCATGTCTAGCAACTCATTCCCTGCCGGCGTCCTAGCGTAGGGGTAGCGCGTCTTCGGGGCGTTCTGGTTCTGCCATGGTTGTTCCTCACTCTATGTTCTTTCTGTTCAGTGTGTGAATGACCCTCCCCCCCTGTAAAAAGGGGTTGTACGAGTGTCATCTTCACATGAGCTAGAAGTCAAACTTCTGCCCTCGGGGGCTCAGGGGCCCTTACCCTCAGACGCTACTGCACCCCACTTTTAGTGGTAACGCGGACACATCATCATTAATTCATTCCCTGACACATTCCTTTTCTCAACGGATACGGTATGAAGCGGTTGCTGTGTTTGAATTTTGTACTAGAACAAGGCTGAATATTCTTATAATTATCTTATGCATCACCGTTTTGCTCACGTGACATGCAACTGCAGTTTTTCGGACTGATTTTCTAGGGAGGCATGCAATTGTTTCCTCCACGGCCTGCATCTTTGCTTCTGTTATAGACAAATGTGATCGTTCTCCTGTTCCGACTTTCTTATACTTAACACTATCTGTTCGTTTGAATTTCTCGTACAAGTGCTTTATTCTATTCAGGTGCTAATTCTTAGCGATTTAGTATTTGCACTTGAAAATTTCTTGTTGCAATAATACCCAATCGGTGAAATTCGGATACAAGAAATTCCCTTCTACCAACGAATGCGTCATTTCAAAACTTTCCTAAAGAATCTGCTGTTCAGCCCTCTACTGTTCGTCCAGTCATAGAACAATCCATTTAAAGTCGAAACAATAAACCCTTCTGAGTCTGTGCATCGATGATTTCTCTGCAGGAAAAACAATAAAAGGGATTTGCAGCGTCATCTGTCGACAACTTTTTAACTAAATTCCAAAAACTGTAGGAGGAAAAATTTATGCCCCGCACTTTAATTTAATGCAAGAATTTTTTTTAAAAATTTTTGCCGTCTTCCTGTTATATATTTTTGAAAATCGTCAATCTATTTCAGGACACCCTGTAAGTGGATAGAGGAAGGTTCAAACGTCTTTTTTTATTTATTATTTCTAATCACAGAGAAATCTAGTTGAATGCTATTATGCAATGTTAAAGCATACAGCCTAATTCATATTTTGAGGAAGATTGCCTTCAAAGACTGTCTATTTTGAGAATGATTGTTATGTATCAATGTCACTTCATTTTTTCATGACAGTCTGCAAGCACTTGGCATACAATTTACAAATCGTTAAAACTATGGCTAACAATGATAAATAACTTTAAATCGCATCTCTGCTGGATTCTTCTGTGGCTACAAGAAAATGGCAAATCATATTTTATTAATTACTTAAAGTTATACCTACCCCATCATGTATTGTTGAAGTATATCTATTAAAATGCCTATCTAATTACATAGTTGATTCAAGCATCAAGTTATGGAAATTTCAATATTATTTCGTATACAAGGGGACACAAAAATGATGTGACAAATATGAAGAGGTGATAAAACATAAGAAATCAAGTAAGTTTCAAAGTTTTTGTCTGGACTGAGTTGAAAATTGAGACGATAGAGGGCGCGTAGTGTTAAATGTGATGGTGTGAAGGAAAACGCAAAATAATGTGAAAATAATGAATTCACTTTGAATGTGAAGATATGAGAGTATATATGAGAGACATTGTAAGCTTACTTCTGTGGTTTCAGAGAAAATATTCGAAATGATTATATTTTGTAAAAAAACATGTGTTTGAATTATAGCATACACAATAGGGGTTTTTTTTTTCTTTATGAACAGCATTACTTTGTACAAATAATATTTGTGATCTATGCAATTTCCTTGATTTTTTTTTCAGATGAAATTCGGCGGTACAATTCCGGAAGATTACCATTTGAGTCGACTTCCTCCTCTGCTTCCTTCAGATCCAGGCGTTGAGAGTGTGTACATCCCCGCCAGAGGGGTGTACAATCATTCTCTGATTGTGAGGACTCCGAAATCGCGATTGCATATTGAAATGAGGACGGAAGGAGGATCCGTGTCAACAGCAATTCTCTTCAGAGAATTTGGCTCTGATCCGAAGTAAGAGACCATTGCTTGTTTAAGTTACGATGGTCATCCAGAAAGTAAGTTTTCCACGACCCGTAAAAAGAAACGTAATTAGCTACGAAAATTTATTTCAAAATATACATCAACATCTTAGGTGCATCTTAACGTAATAACCATCTGAAATGAAACGTTTGTCATGCTGCGAAATAGTAGTCTGATATCATAGAGGTTCTGAGAATGGAGTCAGTGTATCAGAATTCATTGACAGGTCTTTTGTAAAGAGTTCGAAGGGTGGAGTTTCTTCAACTGTCATCACTTTTCAAAAAAAAAGGAATGTTTCAATAGAATTTTTCCTACGGTGATTTCCATTTCAAGTAATAAGGATCAGGACGGAACTATTGATTGAATGGTCAAAAAATTCCCATCCAAACTTCTGCAGTTGATTTTTTATGGGATATACAGTATGCATTATCTTGTTTCAACACAAAATTCGCACTGAGCATCTCACGACTCTGGTACTGAATGGATCGTCGCAACTTCGCTAGGGTTTCGTAGCAACATTCAGCTTTCAGAACTTGAACTCGCAATCGGAGAGAGAAGTGAAAGTCAACATCCTGACCAGCTGCAACAGAGCTCAAATAACAGATCGGGAAGCTACAATTGCTGCATACGTTACCCAAACCCACAATCTACCCGGGTTGTGCTTCTGTTTTTCGGGAATTTTGTAATCACTTAGCGATGTGGAAAACTTACTTTCTAAATGACCCTTGTATATTTTTTTAAAGTATTCCAAATATAACAAATTTTTATGAGCGTAATAAACGTTTTTACTACAGCGAAATTTAAATATCTGGGATATGTCATTTTATCCTCTCTGACTGGAGTTGTTATAACTTAATAAGGAAAGAAATCGAAAAACAAATAATTATAAACACTCTGACTAAATAAAACGTGGCTTTAACAAAAATCTTTTGGGTCTTTCAGGCTGCATAAATTTAGACACTTCCTCTTCTCTTTCCTTTCTATCATAACTCTCAAAGTTACATATTTTTACAGCTTACGAGAAAGAAAGAATATGTTTATTTTTAAACGATTGTAAAAATAAAAATCTTGTAATCCACATCTCTCTTCTTTTTTCATGCAAATCTTTTTTTTTTTTTTACATTTGTGCAGGTTCCTTGATGAAAATACCCTATTTTAATATTTTCAGAGCTCATTATCATTTAATTCATAAATTTATTAAATTTTGATTTTATATACATGTCAACATCTGGTAATGAGTTTCAAAAAATTATTTCAAGGTTTTGCGATATTTGTGATGATGAAAAAAACAAATTTGACTAAGGAAATATTTAAAATAAAGCAGTAGGATTGTTCTATGCAAAACTTTTCCTTATAATAAACGTGTTGCTCCTCTCTCCCCTCCCCCATAAAATTAAAAACCTTGGCCAAGATCTCGAATGTCTTGCATGGCATTGGCGAACAGTAATTAGAAATATTGATCTTCGCTATGAATCTAAAATTTGCATTGAATCTACTGTGGGATCTTTGGCGATTAATCCCTGGGAAGCGTTTAATATAGAAATACCCCAAAATTAAATTTTTTATTTTGGATACCTCTTTTATTTCTCCGGCCGATTTAAATCAAACTTGCCACAGAATAGTAGATTGAAGATTGTAATCACAAGAACACATATTAAATTTTAGATACTTAAGTTATCATATTTTTGAGTTTACGCCTTCGAAAATATCGACTGACAGTTTGTCAGAAATTGATAAGAATATACAAATGCTAAATTTTAATATCAAATTTTATTTATCAATCATTATAATTCAAGGTGAGAATTTTAAACCTCTATGCCTGCCTTCTTTTCTTCACTAGATGTTGACACAATACTATCTGAAAATAGTAACGATAAAGTAATAAATAAATAGAATATTAAAAATTCATGTCATAGTTAAAATATTCATTTTTAATATTTTAGTAGTTTATATGCTCATTATTGATAATAATGTCGTAGTTAAAATGTTCATTATTAATATTTTCTATTAATTTATAAGTGCTTCGTATTAATAAAATTTAAATGTCTATTTTCAATATTTTTATTATTAATGTTTATTAATATTTTTCATTATCAATATTGAATGTTAATTATTTATTTTCATTATTAATATTTATTTACGTCGTATTAAAATGTTCGTTATTAATATTTATTAATATTTTTTATTATAAATATTTAATGTTCACTATTTATTTTCATTATTAATATTTATTTACATCGTATTAAAATGTTCATTATTAATATTCTATTATTAATATTTATTTTTTATTTAGCTCATTATTAATATTTGATTTTGAGTTTATTAAGTTATAAAGACGCAGCAGCTCTTTTTAGAGATAACAAATAATTAACCACAGACATTTAAATATTGATGAATTTGGTGTTAAGAAAAGAATCATTGCCGTATTTAAGTAGTAAAACTTGCAACTTGTATTTGTATTATGCAGATGTGGTTTATAGAAAAACTTTTTAGAGGTGCTGTTACGTAGGTACAGTTAGAGAGAAAGTGTTTATGCTTAGATATTACACATTAAATATTTTAACAAAATAACCTTTCCTCTGTGTGAAGTTATATAAATTATGTTATTGTATCCACAAAGAGAAAGCGGTTTGGCTACAATTTGCTGTTATAATTTATTAAAATATTTAAAAGAACTTTCAAACGATTTTGCAACTATAGTTTTTAATTCAGAAAGCAGTTATAATTACTAAGAGCCCTAATAATAGCAAAAGAACTTTGGCGGATCAGGAAAACTTTGGCGGGAGCTATGTTTCAGTCCTAATGTCTGTCACCAAGAGAAGTATGTCCTGTCATCTGATTGCCATTAACTCGAATCTACGCCATTAGTTTACTCATCAGGGAAGCGAGAATCCATTACCATATCAAAAGACTCCCATTCGCACTTTTGGGGAGCCTTTATTAAGAGAAGTTCTTATTTTATTGGAAGTAGAACAAAACGCTAAAAAACAAAACTTTATTACATTTGGCGTGAAAAGAACAACTACGGTAACCTATATTTGCATTGTATGTGAGAAAACAAATGAAGTAAGATTGATGATAAAATGCATAAAATGTCATATTTGGATTGATACATGTGGCCGGATGAAAATTTTAGAATCAAAAATAACTTTTACTTTAACTGTGCATAAAAAAATAGGCGCTCTAATTTTTTAAAAACAGTTTTGTGTTTGGGATGATGACGCGATTTTAATAAGCTACTTTTTTTCTACTTTAAAATTTATATCTTAAAAAAATAAATTATTTTGCTTTAAAGGTAAACAAACTCCAATAATGCACTATATTGCTTTATTTTTAGTGAAATTACTTCTATTAAACTGTACATCTAAACTATTTAGATAGTCAAAATTTGGAGTTCCTTCTCCATACTTCCCATGATCTTTAAAAGGATTATGTTCTAAAGAAACAACTATATGAAATCTAATTTTTGTGCAACTTACATGTAAACGTTCAAATAATTTCAAATACTTTTTATTTGACCATTTGTCTTAGTCATCCGGACATTCCTCCTAGCGATGTATATTTGGATGAAAATAACGAAGAATGCAACGTGCGATTAATCAGTCCATGTGTCAAACTTCAACTCCACATGTCCCCAGCTGACCTATACTGCAACTTACCATGGGCTGGTATATGTAAGTATAATAATTAACATTTATATACCTTCAAATTAGTATTAATTTAATTTTTACACTTTCTAACATATCTATATTAGACCATGACTGAGCGTTTCCTCTTTTTAAAAAATATCATCATCAAGATCTATGAGTTGAAATGTTTCACTTTCAAAAATGAAAATGAATATATATATTAGTCAATATGTTGGGATAAATAATAATTCCATAAGCGTCTTTTTTTTTTTCAAATTTAAAAATGTTTGAGAGAGTAAGCAATTAAATAAAAAAATAACGATTACATTTCTTTATCTTTGTATAAGAGAAAATAAAAATGTATTGTATGAAGCCTTTAAAAAGTTATATTATTTATTCATGTGTGGCAACGATGCAAAAATAAAATAGTGAAAGAAATTACGATTTGTATCATTCTTCTGGTTAAATGATGCCAACTGCGATCTTATTATTTTGGGATACAGATTCTTTTTATTATGATCAAAAGCAAAAATTCTTTGCGCTATTTTGGGCTGCTCTGTTATCTGAAGATTTTGACAGCAAAATAACTACGAAAGAATGGAATTTGGCTTCAAATAGGAGGTTAAAACTTCTTTGAGAGGAAATATTCTTTACAGATAATCTTACTGTCGTATTTTTAATTCTCAGAGATTTTTTACTTAGTTATTATTTTTAAAAATCATTCATAATAAAAAAAATGTTTTTAAACGCTTTTAAAAGTTATCTTTCAAAATGACTTGAATTTTTTTATTTGGGGAAATAGAATCTGTAAAATGATCTGAATTTCTGGACCGAAATATTGCAACGTTATCATATATTTAATTCGATACGTTACCATTTTTTTTAATTATTCTTAACCTGACTTTATGCACACAAAAAATGTATTTATCATGGTTGCAAAGGTTAGGAATATAAATAGAGTTACAAAAACAATGAAAAATAATTTTGTAAATTTAAAATCGAGAAAAGAATTTCATAAAAATAAAGTGATATCTTTGAAAAGCTAATTTTTGGAATTTTAAAATGCCTTAAGAATACAATTTTTAGCAAAAAGAGGGTTCTGACTTTTGAAAAAAAATGTTATAATTTCTACTGGTTTTAATTAAAAATCTAATTAAATTTTATAAGCTTCTTTTCCCAGTGAAACATTTATTACTCAAACATTTATTACTCATTTATTACTTGCCAAATTTAAAAACTTTAACTCAACGGTCTGTTTTGAAGAATTTTTGAACGATTTTTAAGTCTCGCATGAGGCAAATATGGGTATTATGCCACTATGAAATCCTTAGCATGTTAAAAGGCAAAATATTTATTTTTACACTCTTCGTTGAGCTTAAACTTCTTGTCAGAGGAACATGCATATAATCATAGATAGAAATACAATTGAAAAGATCTAATAAAATAAATATATGCATATCGTTGAAAAGGTTTTTTTAAGTTTGCTACATTAGAAAAGAACCTTTATATTAAAATTTCTAATACTAGCAATAAGTGATATGATCTTTTCTGATGAGCGAATCATTCAAAGAAAAAACTTTCTAATCATTAAAAGACTGAACTTGAAGATTTTGATTAATCTCCCTGTGATATCGCAATTAGATATACTATTTCATTATCATGTTAACATCTCTCTTTTTCAGAGAGACATCAGTTGCAGAACAAACACAGTAATAATTTGTTTCCTATTACATAATATGACTAGTAAAAAAAATATTTTTCTTTCCAGATATTTTTAGATTTGACAATTCTTGCAATTGGGTTAGTGGAAGAAACTTGATTTTACGATTTCAGATCATTGCTCCCAATTCTTGATTTTCGAAACTGAACTGTATGATTAAAAACCCTATTTTGTATTTTTTTAGTGACTATAACTTAAATAAATTATTTTGATACATTCTAATTGCCTTTTGATCTCTTATTTAAATTTGAAAACGTGTAAAATTTAAAAAAACAAAAGCGTTGATAGCGAAACATCGCTGTCACATCGCTTAATGCAAATAAAAATAATTTTTTTTAGACTGAGAAAAGCATTTAGAAACATTTTGAAAACACTTAAATAATCTCCTCGAGATAGATAAAAAAAAATCTGGCGTATAAAATCCTTTTATTTTTAAGAAAATTCACAACCACAGATACTAAAATTTTTTACCGACTTTTGATATATGTTACTCAGTTAGCATTAAAAACACATGTGTATAAAATTAAATTATATTAGTTTGATTTAAAACAGTGCGTATTAAATTATTCCCACAATGCCGATGAATTTATACATACAGCCATATTATGTCCGAAAATATACAAAAATCAACTAGAACTTTGAACAAAATGTTGTAGAAATGAATTACAAAATTTTTCATCTGTTATGATTCCATACAATTTAACGACAGACAGTCAATTTTGCAGTCTAGAATTCTTAAATACTTTAAATGTATCATGTTTTCAAGCATTTCTGAAGAAAACCAAAAACCACTAATCTTATGTTGACCATGAATTTAAATACTGAGCAATTTAATTAATGAAATGATATTGATTAGCACACACTGCGACTGCTCAATCAATTGATTCTGGGAAACCGATACAAATATGCCTTTCCTCAAATCATCAAAAGATGATTTACCTTCTGAAGACATACTGGAGACTAATCACATCATGAATTATAGCAGTGTCATGTGGTAGAGATCTCTTCTGAACAGCATACTGTAAGGCATCACATATATGTTTGATAAAAAAAAAAATAATGTCTAGGGATTCAGTGTCAAATGAAAGTACCTAAAATCAAAAGAGTGCTCTTGGAGCCACTCTGTAACAATTCTCAATGCGTGAGGACTGGATAAGTATAGTCCTGCTGGAATAATTGAAATCTGTCGAAATGCTTAGTGGACATGAATGAGTTGAAAGGACAGTTTGTTTATGTACATTTTACTTATCAGATTCATTTCGTGGCATATCGGGGGTTCCATATCACGCTAACTGCACACGTCCCATATCATCCCATAGGCTCCAACAGATTGAACAGCCCCTGTTGACATCTAAAGATCATAGATTCATGAAATATGTAATGTTTTTTTCTATTCTTTTTCTCTAGAGAGTTCTTTGTTGTTTGCAAGGGTTCAGTGTAATCAAGTGTAGTTTGTTCCTTCATGCTGGTTGGGATTGCTCTTCGGCGGCCCCATCAAGTTTCCCACATGGTCTCTGGCTAGGTCGGAGTATCGCACAGTATATCCATGCACGTCCGCACGATACAACTAGAAAACGAGATTCGTCAGACAAAGCAACGAATCATCAACAGTCCAATAGCGGTGTTATTGAAGTACTCGAAAATTCAGATTTCCTCTCTATCTAGAAAATGCTTTGTCCTATCCTTAATGAATAACTTTACCACCTTATTTAAAATCATTTAAATTTGATAACCTGCTATTGTATCAGCAAGAACCGATCTAATAGCTTTGTCAGATACTTATTTTCTTATATAGAAGCTGCATCACGTTACACTTATTGGTCGCATAGCTCCTTTATTCGCATATGCACACCTATACACATTTTTCTAATTCATGCCAAAAGTGTCCTACCATGATAATATTAGGTTTGACTCTGTCAATGAATTAGGAATTAAGTTCACCTAAAAGCATCATCATGTTGAAGAATATCAAACAGATTGAAATATGTTAACAGAAAGTAAGCCAAAAAATCTAATCTTTGTTTTTGCTTCAACGTAATAAGGCTATTAAAATATTAACAGCCAGTCTTCACAATTTTGTTGCGGGTATATAAAAGAAAGCACTGTTTCAAAAATTGTGCTTAAAACATATTAAGAAATATTTTTTTAATTAAAGAAAAAAATGCACAGAAATAAAATTGGTATTCTAATAAAAAATATTGTCCTTTTTTAATTTTCAGATAGTGCAGAAATAGGTTTTGTACAAAAATCCGCTTCGAAAACATTGAGGAAAAAAATGCTAAACTTCTAATCAAATTTTTCTAATGAAGATTCTAATTAGAGGTTTGAAGGAATCTTTTTATCACTGAGCATTTACAACCAGGAATTTAATTAGATACCAAATTAGTTGCTTTAATTCCAGTATTTCGCCCTGAAGACAATTTTGAACGATTTTTGTATCATTTAGGCTCACCAATATAAATCTTCATATTAATATAAAACATTTTAATATATTGCCAATTTAATCCAACAGAATTTTCCCTGGTTGTAGCTTTAATTTAAAACTTAAAAGAATTGATAAATGGGCAAATATAATAAATTTTGTATAGCAACAATTAAATCAACATTTATTTATTAAATCTTTATTTATTTATTATTTATTTATTAAAATTAGTTATTAAATCAAAATTTATTTTTATCAATGTTCCAGACCATCCATTGTCACAACAAAATACAGCATGAATTTCAGGTTTTCAAAAACGGAAAAAAATTAAAAATATGATAATGATTTCCTCCAAAAATATTTATTTAAGGTTTAGAAAGGACTCGTGATAAAATAAATTCTCGTGCTAAAGTCATGACTAGTTAAATAACAGAATTAAGGAAAATGAAAATTATTAAGTAATTGTTCTCTTGTTCGTGTAACTAATGCTCGAGTTTTTATCTCAAAATCACGTACTAACATTTGTGAATATTCTTCTGGTTAAGTAATAAGGATATGCTTTCTAAACACCTAATGCAAAACTAATTTACATAATATGAATCTGTTTCGTGTGCGAAAAAATAAAAAGATAACATCCTATGTCTTAATTTTAATCTTCATCGATCAGATGTCAAAAAGTTTCCACTGAAAATAGAAATGAAAGGAGAATCCTCTAAATTTCAAAGGGGCAAGAGAGGTTTTATATCTATTTGTAGAAAGGAAATATCTTAATTTTGGCAGAAAATTTTAATCTTCATCAGTAATTTGGAGCACTTGATTTCAAATGGGACAGATTACCATTTATGTACCACTGTTCTGATAATTCTATAGACATCAGACTCAGCTAAGAGTTAGATAATGTGTATAACAGCGGAATAATAATGGTCATTACCTTAAGGACACAACTAAAAATGCAGAGAAAAAATTACAAAGAAATTAATGCACAAAAAAATTGCATTTAAATCCTTATCCTTATATACTATCCTTATCATTCAGTCTTGTTATCACGATATAACATTTTTATGTTTAATAAAACGTGTTTAGTAAGTGGCCAATGTTATCAATTGATAATACTATAAAATTCTTATATAAAAATTTGTTTCTTCATATTTTTATGACTGATATTTTTAAACTAAACCATTAAGAGGTAATTAAAAATATAGCATCTGAATTCGGCTCATAAAAGGTTAAATTCCTTGAAACATATTTAAGTTGCATTGATACAATTCTATTGCAATATCGTAATTCATTTTGTTATTGAAACTTCAAAATTTTCGAAATTGATAGATGCGTCTCGTTTAAGATCTATAGCGAATTTCGTATAAAATTTGTCTTTGAACTAACTTCTACCAATTCGTGATATGTGAATATTATAACTCAAAAGCATTAATTTAAATGAATGAATTTTAATATGATTTTTATACCGAAATTGTATTTCTGTATCAAATTTTGGAAATTAGTTGTTCAATAGGAGTAGGTCTGAAATTCGTTTTAAGAATCAGAGACTATCATTTTTGGACGATTTTAGTCTATAGAAGGGTGGCATGCAATAAGTAAGATGGATGAATTTTCCAAAATTCTTTTCTATGTTGACATCCCTTCCTCATATAAGCTTTCTTTCAAAATATATATAATCAAAAAAAAATCAGATAAATATATATATGTAATAATTTCAATTTAATCCTGTTCATTTATTTTTCTATCATAGTAAATATTTCAAGAGCCCTTTTTTCTAATAGAATAACCTCTTTCTTGAATTTCTGTACTGAAAATTCGAAAAATCAGAAGAAAAATTTCAAAAAAAAAAATCGTCTGTTTTCGCAAGTCATAAAAAGAAGCACAATAAAGTGGAAAATGCATCATTTTATTAAACTTATTGAATTATGCATCATTTTATAAAACTTATTGAAAGTTGTTACATGTTTAGTGTAAAATCAAAGAAATTAAACCAGTCTCCATTGAGGTTCATCATCATCATTTAGGTGGGGATGTGTCTTTCTTGTCTTGAGAGGTATTAGCTGGCTGTTGATTCTGTGGTGACGATTTTTGCAGATTTTCTTGTGGTTTTGGCAATTCTTTTGGAAAACGATTCCTGGAAAAAATTTACGAGGGAAGTAATTCTTTTATCAAAAATATAGAGACCAAAACAAACTACTAAAGCAAAAAAAATATTGAAAGTCAGTTAGAATTACATTTATAATACATGTTTGATTTTTAATGAACATTAAAAATGTTCCGACTTATGATATTTTTTCACTGCTAAATTTTCTTATCACATTGATCAGACTTTTGGAAAATTGCTATTTGTGAATGGTAATTGCAATAAAAAAACTTGAGTAGATTTAAATAATATATTGCAAGAAATCATTGCTGTGAATTGAATTGATACAAAAAAAGAGAGTCAGATAAGCTTGGTTAGGTAATTTGAAAAAGAAACACATTTTACTAAATTGTAATCAGATGACAAGGACAATACTTGAGCCGAGACATAAAAAGATTCACAAACAGAATTGCAAAAATGCTTTTGAATTGATCTTCAGACAGCTACGCTTTAATTAAAACAAGCTCTTTAGAATATTTATATTGCGCCAGATGCACTTATTCAAGGATGTTTATGGAATTGGATTTGGCTTTCAAACTACATCTCCTAATCCAGAAGCTGAAATACTGCTAACAAGCCTTCATGATTCCTTGCGATCCAAATCAGTCCTTGAAAAATGAGTTATGGGTTTAAGAATTATAAAATACAGGATGACACAATTGTCCTTAGACAAAATTTAACAATAGGTGGCATTCATAGAAATTATAGGATATCCTAAACGCAAAGAACAACTGCTGCAGAAAGGAGGCTCTTTGCAATGAATTAAATAAAAAAATATGACATACTGGATGAAGTACTATATTACATACACTGGTGTGCAAAACTTAAGCAACAGGTATGTTTTTTGCCATAACTTCACGAGAAATCCTCTGAGAGACATGAAATTCAGAAATGAGATACAGCATTTTGTTCTGAAAGAATGACGAAAGCATAGTTGCGCAGGAATGAATACAATGCATGCAGTATGGAATCAAACAAAAAAAGGCTTTATTGAACTCATAGTATCGTTACACATGATTGTATGTCCAAGAGGAAGAACAGCAAGCAGATGTTCCTTAGTATGGGATATGCCCTCCCCTTACTGCAATGGTTGCTTCGTACCGTCTCCCCATACTCAGCACCAGATTGTCCAACAGTTCTTGATTGTCCAAGAGTGCTCATTCCTCAATCAGCATCTGTTTAAGTTGTCGGGTGTTCCCAGGAGGATGTAATCGTGCCGTAAGGCGTCTCCCCAAAGCATCCCACACATGTTCTATCGGATTTAAATCAGGGGAGCACGCCGGTCAATCCATTCGAGTGATATCTTCACTTTCCAGGAGCTCCTCAACAGCATGAGTCCTGTGTGGCCGTGCATTGTCATCCATAAAAACGAAGTGTTATCCAATGGCACCTCGGAACAGACGCACATGGGGAAGGATCACCTCTTGACAATAGCGATCTCCAGTTACAGAACCTCTGTCGAAAACGTGGAGCTCTGTCCGCCCGTTCATCATAATGCCTCCCCAGACGACAACTCCAGGACCACCGAAACGGTCTCTTTCCGTGATGTTACTGGGATGAAACCGTGTCCCGACCTCTCTCCAAATCAACTGGCGTTGGGAATCGCTTGTGGCACTAAAACGACTCTCATCTGTAAAGAAGATACGACTCCATTGATGAGATGTCCAGTTTTTGTGCTCCCTGCACCACTCTAAACGGTGCCGCCGGTGGGAAACTGTCAAAGAGATGCAGCGTTCAAGACGGCGGGCGAATAGGCCACCTTTGTGAAGGCGTCTGGACACAGTAAAATACGATATTTGTCGCCCCGTTGCTGCACACAGTTGTTGAGCAATGGCGCTTGCTGACTGGTTTCGGGTTCTTTTCGCCTGCAGGACGATATGTCGGTCATCCACTTCAGTTGTTTTCCTGGGGCGGCCACCACCAACCTTTCTCACCGCTGTACCTGTGTTTGGAAGGCTTTCCAAGCGCGCGAAACGACATTATTGTTGATTCCGAACTCTTCAGCTACACTGGTCACACTACGCCCTTCCTCCAGCTTTCCGGTCATTCTTCCATGTGTGAAATCGTCCAGGTGATTTCTGCTAGCCATATTTCACGAATTAACTCACTGGGATGAACCGTGTCCCGACCTCTCTTCAAATCAACTGGCGTTGGAAATCGCTTGTAACATCACGGAAAGAGACCGTTTCGGTGGTCCTGGAGTTGTTGTCTGGGGAGGCATTATGATGAACTGGCGGACTGAGCACCACGTTTTCGACAGAGGCTCTGTAACTGGAGATCGCTATTGTCAGGAGGTGATCCTTCCCCATGTGCGTCTGTTCCGAAGTGCCATTGGATCAGACTTCGTTTTTATGGATGACAATGCACGGCCACACAGGACTCATGCTGTTGATGAGCTCCTGGAAAGTGAAGATATCACTCGAATGGATTGTCCGGCGTGCTCCCCTGATTTAAATCCGATTGAACATGTGTGGGATGTTTTCGGGAGACGCCTTGCGGCACGATTGCATCCTCCTGGGAACACCCGACAACTTAAACAGATGCTGATTGAAGAATGGGCACTCTTACCTCAAGAACTGTTGGACTATCTGGTGCTGAGTATGGGGAGACGGTACGAAGCAACCATTGCAGTAAGGGGAGGGCATATCCCATACTAAGGAACATCTGCTTGCTGTTCTTCCTCTTGGACAGACAATCATGTGTAACGATACTATGAGTTCAATAAAGCCTTTTTTGTTTGATTCCATACTGTATGCATTGTATTCATTTCTGCGTAACTATGCTTTCGTCATTCAAACATTTCGTATTTCAGAACAAAATGCTGTATCTCATTTCTGAATTTCATGTCTCTCAGATGATTTCTCGTGAAGTTATGGCAAAAAACATACCTGTTGCTTAAGTTTTGCACACCAGTGTAGAGTCGAATTTATAATACTATTAGGGCTAGATAAATCCTTCATGCCACTTTCGAAGCTCTTGTCCCTTTTTTTTTCCACTGCAGTTTCCAAATGCAGATATTTGTAATTGATTTTAATTTAATCTCTATATAAAAAAAACTTTAAATAATGGATTTTCACAATGGATATTATGACAATCTTAAATAATGAAACATTTGATTTCATATCACCAGCCAGGTTTCAGTAACTCCTTTTTAAAAGAATGTAAAAAACTTTTAAGTAA
>JAPMOR010110245.1:0-17120 GCA_026543865.1 Argiope aurantia
AATTCTAAATTAAGTGCTTAGCGGAATTAGTTTTTCTGAGTACAAAACAAAATCTCGTCTTAATGAATATCGTCGCTTATTCCAATTTTAAAAGTTGGTTTTTAATTAGAACTTTATGATACAGGAAAAATAAATAATTAAAAAGACGAAAAAGTAGAATGATAAACTACGAAACAATTAAATTCTTGCTAAACTTTTCAGATTGATATATTGCTAAAAAGGTAAAAAAAATGTATATTAGAAAAAAAGGGAAATATTTATGGAATATAAAATAAAACAAAAGAATAGAATGGTTTTTTGAACTTTAATTATTTCTCTTGAATTTTTCGAGTTGTTTGATTGTAATAACTAAGCACAAAAGGTTTGCTATTTTCGAAATAAATTGGGTGCCAAAAGTCAATGTTTTTAATTTACTTTCATAATTTTTCAATTGTTCAGCTTAATCAAAAGATGAACTTTTTATTTCCTTTTTCTCTAGAGAAAGAAAAAAGACATTTGTGTTTAATCCGTTTTCACACAAACGAACAATAAAAAGCTTTAGGAGAAACTAAATTCTTTCAGTGTTATTCGCTTCTACATTTTGTAATCCGTAAATAAATTATTTGAAACTGATTGCATTTGCAAGAGCAGACATTAAATTACTATTGGAATAAAGATATCGCTATTTTGTTATCACTTCTTTGTTTACATTTTTAATAAATGGTTTGTGAAATGTCTTAAAGAAAATACAATTAATTTTCATCCAATAATTGAAGAAAATGTCCTTTAATTTTTTAAAAGAATGTGCTCATAGAGAAAATATAGGCTATACAGAACATATGATTTGGCCTAAAACTATCGCATTAAGCACAAATATACTTAGAAAATACGAATATCAGCTTAGAACGATATTTCTTTTTTTACTGTTACGTTTCTGTAATATTTTTCCCCACGTTGCTAGTTTTATAGCAAGGAAAAGAGTTTTACAGATAGCTCTTAAGTTGCTGAGTTTTTACCAGTCGAAGACAATTGACTTTAACAAACTTAGTACAACTTGGCGGCAAAGTTGAAGATTCCCGAATATGCGAATCTCTTGGCGATACTTCTATTAGGATTCTAAATCCATAGTTTATTCTCGAACGTTCGATCTTTCGTAACAGGAGCTATAAAAACAGGTGCACATACACGGGAGGGGTAACGGACTAAATTCTGTCTTTACAGTGCAGGTCACTTTGAGTTCTTAACAGCTTTCTTCCCCACTTCAGTTCTTTAATAAATGTTTGCTACTTGCTGTTGCGTTGTGGAGTTTTGCATTAACTGACTTTTTGTATTCTTTGGCTGAGTTCTATTACTTGTGATTCATACTTTCTTGATGAATAAAGCCTCATCATCCGTTAACGCGCTTGTTCGGTTTTTCACTAAGCACAAAAGAGACGGATTTTGCGCCAAACATTTTTGAGAGGCAATAATTCTAAATATCAAGTTATTTCTTAAGGTATTTAATAGAAATTAAACACATTTCCGGGGAGTCAGTCAGTTACCAACGGAGTAGAGTATTTGACAAAATATGATTTATTTATTTATTGAAAATTTGAATTAATCATTTTTTTATTTCTTTGATACATAAAAAAACTGTCGTCCAGTAGTCTGAAAGTGACCAGTGATTCTTTTATTTTTCATGTGAATAAAGATATTCCACTCTTATACATGACTGATTTTTTGAGCTTTCGAATCTTGTATCCGTAAGCCTTGGACATTGATATCAGATTTCTACTTCCAGGACAAAGCACCTTTCGCAAATTAAGAACAACACAATTTAAACTCGTATTGCGATACTTTTTTATGCCATTTCTCTCGAATTTGAAACAAGAACCACCACAATAACTTCCTTCACTGATTATTTCTAATTGTTTTCCTGGTGAGTTCAGTGACCTTCTCGGATTGTAGATCCAAAGTTTAGTTTAGGTGTATTAACGTCCCGTTTTAAATCAACACTAGGAATATTTTGGAACGGACTTCATAATTTTGAAACGCATTCAGGTGACGAGCTAGCACCCTCCTCTCCAAACTTCCACGCCACACCACACCAACTGAAGGACATTTGGCTACGACAGATTTAACGTGCACCAGACCCGCTTACACAATGGTTCTTCGGGGAATCGGGTCTAGAACAGGAATCCCCGGGTCCCGAAAACGAGATCTTACCACCAGGCCATCATGGTCTCCAACAGTGCAAGGATTATCCGTAAAATGGATTGATTTTATTTCTCCATTGCCAGGAAAAGTTTTACTTCTTCTTTGATTTTGCAAGAAGCAAATTAAAAAAATCTAAAATATTTTTACATCAGTTAAATTCTAAGAGGATGTAGGAGGTCTGTAGGATGCTTTCTACTTTGATTATCTCATACTCTTATTTTTTTCCCCTTTGTATATGCTATTATTTATCGATTTTCATTACCTAAAATCGATAATTAGACGAAAACAAAAATTAATAAATAAAAGCGCAAAATCAGCATTTTTAAATTTTTTTCATCTATTATTTCATCTATTACTACCAGTATATCTATTATTTAACTAGTTTATTTTAAATTGTAATCCACTGAGTCATAATCCATTGAGACAATCTGCATTAAATATGTGAGAAAATGTATTTTTAAATATAAGACTAATTTTCTTTTTTCGCAAGAAGCAGATTGTTCTTTCTAATATGTTAAAAGTATGTACGGCATCCATAATTATCCTTATAACTTTAGACTTAAATAATTTTCATAATTACAATAATAGCAAACAATTTTCAAAATGTGACAGAATAGCTCTTTTTTTTTTTCTTTTTTTTTTTTTTTTGCGTGTTAGATTTGACGAAAAACAAGGACACCACAAGAGAAAGGTTCAGAGTACAGTCTGGTTGCCCAAATGCAAAAGAAGTTTCGAACACAGCATGGAAAAAACTATACGGGTTTTTTTGTTTGTTTTTTTCCCCTCCAGAAGAAACTTTTGTTTTTTGTTTTGCTAATTTGTCAAAATAATATACGATGTTCATAATTGTCTTTATAACTTTAAATTTAAATAAGTTGAAAATTGCACTAATAACAAACGATTTTCAAAATGTGACAGAATAGCTCATGAAGTATTTTTGTTTTTCACGTGGTTAGATTTGACGAAAAATAGGGACACTACGAGAGGAAGTTCAGCGAAGCAGAAAGTTATCCAAATGCAATGAGACTCTCGGAAGCAGAATAGAACAAAATAATTGTTCCAACCAATTACTCGAGTTCGATATGCGAACTAGATGTTACAACCCCACAGATGGATTTTCAGCATTTGAATGTATCGCCGTGAAGTTATTAAAATGTATATTTAAAGGAATAGAACACCGATTAGACGTTGGGCGAATGGTTTGTCTTCTGATATTGTCATATAAATTCAGAATTCTATGAATTCCTATGTCATTTGTTGAACAACGTCTGTTATTATCTAGTACAATCTAAAGTTGTTAAGAAAATTTATGAACTTCATGTTTTTCATGTTTGAAAACTTTAAATTATTTCAGTTACAACATGATAAGAATGATTATTTAATTTTATTCTCCAAAATGGCTAAAGACACGAAATATGTTTTTAAAAAAGGTAATTTTCAAAAACGACGATAATGATGTCGAATAATGTCTTGACGTCATCCTTCGAATATCATCCATCTCTATACAGCAAACGATTTCGTTTAACTTGTTCCAAAAAGAAGCAGAAGCAATTATTATTATCTGAAACAATTGTACAAAAGAAAATAAAATGAACAAGAAAAGAACACATATCGAAGAAAGTATTTCACAAAGTTTTTTTAACTATTTTTTAGTTCACAAGAAGAACAACTCTGGAGCTTTCAAACGAGCCGAGCCTCGTTGCTGTCCAGCTTATTTCTGTACCTTTTATTTATATATATAAGCTCGAGAAGAACTTCCTAAGCTTCTCCGAAGAGAGGAGCTTATGTTTTTCCTTAATTGCTTCAAAAAGTAAAGCAGAGCTGAAAAAGAAAAAGAAACTGTTATCGTTAGTTTTTCTTCCTTTTTTGAGGCTAAATAAACACATAAATGATAGGGTGAACTGTCGTCCGCCTGTTGTCGAGCAACACTGGTATGATTTAATTGGGTTTTTCTAAAAAACGGGATTCCATTTTACGAAAAAGTTTTCTAGAACGAATCGGTCTGATTTCAAATAAACAGTTTTCTTTTATTTAATGGTAAAGTTGTCATACTCGGATTTTGAGAGTTAAGTTTGGGAAAATTTGACGACTTTCCAAGTTTTTGTTTGACTTTCTCATACACTAAGAAAGAAGAAAGTATTACAGGGAAAAAATAAAAATTTGAACTCGAAATTTCACGTTTGAGAACTTTCTGAATCCATATTTGAGACCTTTTCGAAAAATATATTTTTGTAATGATAGTTGATCATCCGTGAACCAAACCCAAAAACAGTCTGAGCAACAACGTTGAAATCTTGTTTGTTGTTTTATAACATAATTATATTTCTATCAAGTTTTGAACGAATATTTGTCTGCTCTCTATGTCCAAATGCAAATGAACTTGACAACAACAAAAGGAAAAGAGCTAGATTCATAAAATTTGGTACACTGTTTTAATATAGAACATGGTATCGTTTGTAAACATAAAAATGCCTTGAGCTGCAACAATGAAATTTGGTACGTTGTCTTAATGCATGAGGGGATTTCTATCATGTTTTGAACGAAATCCAGTCATAGAAAATTTGTTTACCTGCATGTCCTTGTGCAAGTGAACATGATAATAGAAAAGAAAGAGTTATATGCATAAAATTTTGTATATTGTTTTAGCACTTAATGTACAGAACATAGTATCGTTTTCAAACATAACTAAAAAACGCCCTGAGCTACAAGGGTGAAATTTGGTACGTTGTCGTAAAAATTACTGGGATTTCTTTCAAGTGTTGAGCGAAATCCATTCACAGAAAATTTGTCTATCTGTATGTTCAAAGAAAAGTGAACGTGGTAATAGAAAAAAGAAAAGAGCTAGATGCATAAAATTTGGTACACTGATTTAGCACTTAAAGTATAGAAGCTTATCAATTATTGAATTAGAACAATCAGTGGGTTGATGGTCTATTGTCTTTTCTTTAGCTTGCATGTAAAAACAATCCCTAAAAAACGGAGTGATTTAGATAAATGAAATCGGATATGTGATGATTAAATTGCATTAATATGTCAAATGTTGACTTCAATTTTGAAATAAAGGCGTCCAAATGCCTACACTATGGTTTTCCTAACATTACAAAGTGTGAAAACGCTCGATTTGGACCTTTGAAAATAAAAATCTGAGCACTGATGGTATTCACGATTTTGCTCAAAAACCATGAGCTTTAGTTCTGAGGAAGAGGAAGCTGCTCTTAATTAGAATGCATGCTAGATAGTTTCGGAAATACTATTGCTGCTGATTTGGCTGTATTATCGTCAAGTGAATTAAATAACACTGCAATAATATACAATAATTTTATTACTGTACATAGTCACCACAGGCGACCAGCTGGTTCACCGATAATATTGATTGTATTTAATTTTAGATAAATCATTTAGATTAAATTCATGTCCATGAATCTTCCAAATTTCCAGATATTAATGTCATGTTATTTGAATTTTCCTACTTAAAATTTATTTACATCATACATTAACATTTTCAGTGGAGACAGTCCCATAACGTCATAATACTACTAAAAATGTAAGTATCCGGTTAATCTACCTTCTAAATTTTGTCGCATTCTAACTTGCCTTTTTTTTTATTCGTTTAGTAAATTACACAGATATTAAGCAGGATCCAACCTCCTTAGATTTCAACAAAACACGTGATTTAAAATTTGATGAAACAATAAAAATGGTTTGAATTTCAGGGCGATAATGAAAGACATGTTTGAAAATTAGGGGGAAAATATTTTTAGAAAATTACAAAAGTTCAGAAAAAAATTCTCACCAAGTATTAAATTGGTATATTAAAATGACATTTTTTTTTAGAATTTTGAAATAGTATAAAATACATTTTTGTGAAATATTTTCCTCGTTAGAACAGTTAATTCAAAATAGTTATCGCAGAAAAATGCCGTAATTTCATTTAATTTTCAATTAATTAGAATTCTAATAAAAATTGCAAAAAAAAATTGCCTTGGGGATCGCATTTCTACCTTTTAAAGTATGCATGTACCTCTAAGTCAAAGAGTTTGACCTATAGAGTGCCAAAAACATACACTTTCATCTTTATTATTAGTAAAGATTAAAAATATAAATATGAATAAATATTGATTACAAGTTATTAAACCGGACCATTCGAATAGATACTATGAATAGGTCCAGTTATCAAAACTTTAGTTTTCCAGATGACAAATCATTAATTATTGTTGTGAGGGAAAAAGAAATTATCTAACAAATTTGTCAGAGTAAAGAAAGCGAAACAACTTGCACTTGCATTATTAAGTGGTGAGATTTCAATACAGTATTCTATACAGAGTGTAAACATTGTTTTTGTAATCATTAAATTAGCACTTTAAATGTGAATTTAGATTTTTTTTCTCTTAAGAAATTCAATTTTACTATTATTTAATTCCTCAGATCAAGTCTTGTCCAGAAGGATTAAATTTTACAGCAAAGTGTATTTTTATGAGAATTACATCGAAAATATTTCAATTAGTAGTATTACAAATTTCTAACATAGCCTTCCTGCCTTATTAGTCTTACAGTAAGAAGGGGAGATTTATAGGGAATCCTAATGTTTATTTAACGAAGACAAGGTTAATGATCCTCAATCTTGCCGGAGATTTGGTGAAAAATAAAGGTTCTGGAAAATACCAGAATTTTTCTTTTTCTCTATTAATAATAAGGAGATAAGATGATTCTTGCGAAAAATTATGCGTCATTGTTTTTACGAAAAACTATATGCATTAAAACTTACATAAATAAGAGGAGATGGAGTCAGTCAATTCTCGTTTTAGAGTACTGATCGCAGAGCGAACTCTCCAGTTGATTGCACTGAACTTCTTTCATCTTATACCCTATCGATAATTTCCGTAGCAGTATTTTTCTAACGAGGAGGCATAAATATATACTTCTCAGATCAAATCTTGCCCTATTTAGTGTGGAAAAATTAAATTTTATGGCAGTTTTGATAAGAATTACATAAGAAATGTTTCAATTAGTAGTACAGTATTCGACTTATTTGACTTAATGTGGCTGAAAGAAAAGCCGGATATCAAAAAAAAAAAAAAAAAAAAATCGGATAGGCCGGAGTTCGAAACACATTTCTTTGCCCCTCCAATACCAGAAGAAAAAGTTTTTACACCAAAATTCGCTGTTATAAAACGTATGATCTCACTTCTTACTGGTACTAAGCCTCCATTTATGTCAAGCCATGTAGAATGTGAACGATGCCACTGCCCGATGAATCATGGAAGCAGTTGCTGGTAACGTGTACTGGTAGTTTAGATATGTTTATATACTGCACTGCATGTTTCAAGAATTCATTAGAGAAAAAATAAGTTAAAGAATATAAACTGTTCACATTTTAACACAAATTCTTTAATCGTCGCTGTGGTACACTTAAAAAAAACTAAGCATGCCCAAGAATAATTTACGAATACTGTACGTACTATGGAATTCTAATCAGGAACAGCGGCAACAACTGAAGTTCGTTACACACTGACATAACAATGAACAACGAACAGAACGCTGCTCTTTTTCTGCCACTTCTTGTATTTTGCCTACGACTCGTTGAAGGATCGTAGGATGCTCTCTACTAGTACCTCGGCAATGCTGCCATTGCACCCCTTTATTATGGTAAAATCCTCATTTAATTATGGTAAAAGAAATCTAGGCTGGATAGTATGGAAGCCGGACAGTCGAGAACCGGATACTGGGGAGTATACTGTATTACATATCTGTATTAATACAGCTTTCCTGCCTTTTTAATCTTAAAGTAAGAAGAGGAGATTTACAGAGAATCCTAACGTTTGTTGAATGGTTGCAATTATGTTATTAAAAATAGTATTATGTATTACAGTAATAATATTAATTATATTAAAAATAGTAAACAATGTTACAATGTCAGTAAAAGATATTCTCAATGAAAAAAAATTAAAATTTAATCATTATTTAATATTCTACAAGCAAATATTTCAACAACATACTTTAAAAATAGTTCTTTTGAAAGAATTTAATAAAATGCTTCATTTGTAAACATTCTTCTAAAAACTGAATTAAAAATACTTTTATGAAAATCATTTTTATTACCCTTTTTTGAAAGTGCTATAGCTGTAACTTTGTTTTAATCTTCAGATACTTCCTAGCTTTTCTATAATTATTTCACTTTAGATGTTTTTAAAACAGTTCTTTTTTTAATTCTAGTTTCCTATAACAACTAATCAAAGACATCGTACTATAAGTATGTTCGTTCAGAATGAAAAAAAAGAAGAAAAAAAAGAGATTTTTCTTTAAAAAAGTTTTTTTTTCTTCTTTTTATTCCTTCCAACTACGCCGATGGAAACACATTGTGTTTTCATTGCTCTTCCTTTTCTATGCTTAAAGTGCTTTTTCGAGATGATGATCTTGCTCTCCAAGAAAGAAATATCGTTTGGCGCCTTGGAACGATACCAAATGTCGAGAATGATTTCTTCGCAAAAGAAGGTTTTAGTTGGAGCGTTCATCTTTACTTCATAAAAAGCTTTCCGTTCTGATGTGGGATGGGCGTCTGATAAAGTTCCACGATACGTGAGGTACATTTCCTTTTAAGTGTTAGGCCAATACTACAGATATTTAGGTGTTAATATGTAGGCTATTGGGTGAACAAAACATCATTCAATTGTTTTATTTCGTTCCGAGAAAAAGTTCGAATTGGCTAGAAGTGGTATGAATCAAGTCGAAATTCGTCCCGAAAAGAATTTTCTATAGAAACATAAAAGAATTGGGCAAGAAATCGTTTTAAAATGTCTTTCTTTAATGCTCAAAATGTCTTTGTCAAAACTTATTTTAAGCTGACAAGTTTTTTTTTCTGGAAATGCTTTGAGAAGAATTGGCATTAAAAAAAGTCCGTCCCTTTATTCCTTCAACCTTTTATTACAATTCAAAAAAAGGAGGATACTTGCATTTTTTCTTTAAAAAGTATTTTCTTAAGTGTTAACAATTATTGATAAATATAACTAACAGATTTTAAAAATTATGCTTTCAACTAACAAATAGTAACTGCTTCTTTTTTTCAAAAAAAATTGTACGTTTTTCAAATTTATTTCTTAATATATTAATTCTTTTTTGCATGATGATGGAAGTTTCCATCATAACATTTAGTGAACAAAGAATTGTACTCAAAACAGGTGTACTGTAAATTGGTTGTTGCTGGCAACTCTTTTACACGATTATTGAGTAATAAGGAGCGTAGCTGTCTAAAAAGAAATCAAATGCCACAATCCCTATAGTTGGTTTGAACTTGTCATTCCGCTGTTTGTTGAGGTTGGAAGAAACGTGCTATTTCTTGAATTTTTTGCCGCCTTTGGCGACCAACCGGTTCGCCAGTATTACCGCTAGCTACAATTTTCAATTAAATATTTTAAGTAACTGGTCTCTTAATAGATTCTCAAACAAAACATTTTTAATCTTCAAAGTTTGATACTCATACCAAACTTATATTGTTTAGATCGTTTCGTTCAAATTACTATATATATTTTGCTAACTTGTTGTCATTTCCGGTAAAACTTCAACTTTAATTTAAAGTGGAAATGATGAAATTGCAATTAATATAAAGATATTTTTTAATAAAACCAAGCGACTTATTTTATTTATTATCTTTATTGTTATTTATTTATTATTATTGTTATTGAATATGAGTATTGCAAACAGAATCGCTCGGTATTTAAGTCTTATGTGAACTACAAAATATTTTTCATAATTTATGTAATATCTCAAAGAATAATTCGACAAAACTTCTCAGATTCAGCGTAAAATTCAGTTTTTAGTTTTGCTTTCAAAAGGATTGAAATGAAATCAATAATAATATTTTGTTCCGGCCTATAAATATATTTCAAAAATTATGAAGTCTAAATTTAATGCAGTAAGGTATCATATTCTGAGAAATATTCTGGACACGCCAAATTTTAAATAAATGAATGAATGTTTCTATTTTTTACGATCAACTAAAACTTATTTATGAAGTTTTGAATGTTAAAAATTTAGAAAAACTCAACATTTTCATAATCTTAGGCCAATTAATCTTGAGAAACCTGAGCGCTGATTGGCGTATTTTCTTCGAAACGATCGATGGAAAATCTAAAATTATCCTTTTTTTTATTGCATGGTGATATTCAAATTTTCATTAATCAGTCAGTTTAAGTGATTGATTTAGTTGATTGGAAATTAACTCTTTTTATTTAAAATATTAGTGTTTCAAGAACATTTTGTTAATCGTGATTTCCACAGCAGAAGCTTTATGTAAAATCAAAAATTCGTTATATCTTAGAGCATTTATTCAATCAAGTTACATAAAATATAATCATTTTCCATTTAGACCATTTTAGCATATCTGTGCCTTACTAAAGGTTTACAAATTAGCTGTGTGGCCCTGATTTGAATGTATATCCTGTTCATATTAAGCAAAACTTGCTTTAAAATAAAACTGATTTATTGGATTAATAATATAGATAATGTAAAAGATCATAAAACAATTTTTCTGGAATTTATTTTTTAGAAAAATCATATTTAATATTTGTTTCATTTCCTACAGACACGTGCCGAAAATTATATTTTTGCAGATTTCATTTCCAAAAAGATTTAATTTATTTTTAATTGGAGCTTTAATCAATGTGATGGCAACACTTTAAAAAAAGTTAATTTTTTCCCATGAATGCGAAACGTGCTTAATTTTATTTTTTATTTTTTAAGAAAAAAAATTATTAAAAAACATAGTTAAAATATTTATTTAAAAATTCATTAAAAATAGAAATTTAATTTAGGATTAAAACATTAGTATCATTTAAAAGATAAATTTTTGATCTTTAACTTCATGTATAAATCTTTTTTTGTGCGGTAATATTTTCGGAAGTTACGTCAAAATTTCGCTTAATTTTTAAATAAATAAAATTCTAGCTAAAAATTCGAAAAAATAACCCCAGGTGCACATTTCCGGCTTCCAAGGTATACACGTGCCAAATGTGGTAGCTGTAGGTTGAATGGTCTGGCCTGTAGAGCGCCAGCATACACACACACACACACACACACACACACATTGAGCTTTATTATAAGTATAGATATAGATATAGATATAGATAGATAACTTATCTGACATTTTTTAGCTAATAAAATTGATAATGAGTGGAGAAATTTTGAAGAGTTATTAGAGGATAATGAAGATTTTGTACTGAGCTTAACATGTAAATCTGCATGATGCTATGGATATTTCCATCATATTGTGTTTTAATTACTTTATATATTTGTACTAGGATTTTTAAAACATTTTCTTTTGAATTTAGATCATGAATTATACTACCCTGATTTATTTCACTAAAAAAGAAAAAAGTCATGTACAGAAATGTTAACTAAATAAAATGCAAAAAAAAAAAAAAAATTAAAAAAAAAATGAGCTGATATATCAAAATACTATCTGCTAAAATGCAAACATATTTTTTAAAAAACAAAGGATAATTTGATTTTTAATATAAGTATTATTCCGAATCTCTATTTATTATTATATTTAGCTTACAGTAAGGAAAATTTGCCATAATCTGAAAGCATGCCGAATCTTGACTCCAATTTAGCGACAACTTTAGTGATTTTGGAGAAAAACTAGAGACTCTTTAAATTTTAAGAATTACGGTCCTATATTATTAGAAACCGAAATGTGAAGATTCTTCTAGAGAACTCCATGTGACATCACATCCTAAAGAAAGGCAAGACTTTCATGGAAAATTTAATTCCCTCTTTGGAACTTTGATCGCAAAAAGAGTTATCTTGTTTTCATGGATCATTACTACTAGTTTATATTTAGCGATTTACTACCGGCCTCTGTTGTTAGTAACTACAAGTGCAATGATCAAATAAATAGATTATGATATGTGATCGTCTGACTACAATTGCCATTGGAAGTCAAATTTTAGTTTCAATCGATCAGGTAAAAAGTCGTAAAAACCTATGTTCGATTTTCTAGTACTTGTTTATTGATTGAATGTCAAAAATTAATTGCTAAATATCGCATGCAAATATACACGCTAGAGATAGATATTTCATAATTATTATTCGCAAAAACCATGAAATTCATAATCAAGTTAATTACTGTATTATTGAGCACACGATTTTTATGTATGACAATGAAAACAAAAGTTTGAGAGCGCTCGTAGAAATAACAGCTTTCTCAAGGGTTCACTATTTTATATGGGAGAGGTAGGAGAAGGAAAACCACTTTGCTAGATAACTAAAATTTAGCACAGACTTAAAATTTTAGGAAAATAATTTAGCACAGACTTACATATATTACAGATAACGCCACTTTTGGCACACGCCTAATCATCATCAGAATACAGTACAGACTTATGTACAAGATTTACCACAGAATACTCTTTAGGTAACAAAATTCATTTATTTAAGATTTTGCATTTTTTAAGTTATTGCATATGCAAACGTACAGATAGACCGAAGAGCAACCTTTTTTCGGTTTGATTCACAAATTTTTGTGAATCTACATTTTAAATATCAAAGCTGCGAACCAAATTTTATCTATTTTTAAATCTATTTTTATCCTTTCAGAATTTAATAGTTATTACATTTCCTTGGTTTCGGACAAATGTATCTACTTCTTATAAGTAGATTTCGCTCAAAATTTTCATTTTTAGTGTAAAATCTACATGTTGAATTTCTTCTTTCTAGTTCAAAAGCTTTGGGTTAAATCATATTACTGACTCTCCGACCCGCCCGAAGGTATACGAATAAAGAATACTGAATGACCAGACAGCTGCAACAGCAACATTGGTGGTAACTGAGGTTGAGTCCAAAGGGCCATCACCGGTTACGATACAACCCTTCCCGAAGGAAGTAAGTACCGTTATCGATGGGAGGAGCCAGATCCCCCACCTATTTATATGCACATCAGAGTGGCAAGATCCATCCACCATACCGGAAGCATCTAATCCTCATTTCTAGGTGCCCCCCGAAGGGTTAAGCTTTGAGTTAATGTGTTCACAAACAGCTAACTTAAAATAGGGACGTAGTTCTACAAATTTTGGGCAACACCAAAAAATGAAATAGCGAAATCTGAAATGTGGTGATTAGTCACAATGTCGAATTTGTATTTTTTGGCTTTTATAATAGTTTCTCTTTGCATACTTTATATACGAATAAATAATAAATTGTATATTTAATGAAATCTTTCAAAAAGGCAGCTAGAGTTTTTGCTTGTGAAGACTATAATTGATTTTGCACTATATTAATATACTTTTCATTACACATGGCAATTTTCGAATTCTTTATACTTTAGCGATAATAATTCTAATTATTTTAATGCTTTCTTTATGTTACTATATATAGTAAATACTAGTTGGTATATAAGACATTGCTTGGGATAAAAAATATTTTCAAGTCTAAATACATATAATTTTATTATGTTTACATTCGTGAACTTATGTTCTACCATTCTTGATATCAATATGAGAATTTAGTTACTGGTTTAATTTTCTTAAATAATTCACGTTCTAACATAAATAATCTAATTCTTCTAAGAATTTTCATTTTAATTATATGCCTGAATATTTTTTACTATCATTAACCAAAAAAAAATGACCAGAAAAAGTTTTCTCTAAAGAAAAATTACATCAAATTAAAATGCAAGTTCCCATAATGAAGCAAAGATGTAGAAATAATGAAGCAAGTACTTACGAAGTTCGAATAAAAAGTTTTCACTTCTTTTGGCCTTTTAAGTTCTTTCCGCCGTGCTTCATTTCAAGAAACACATCATTATAATTAAAACATGGTACTGCCAGATTCTTCATCCATAATTTATTGTTAAAACGGCCAGGTGAAATTAGTAAAAATCCTCTCTTTCGCAGTTTCCTTTCGTGAATTAACGGTTTTTCTTCTAGGAAACAAAGGATTTCTAGAAAAATTACTCTCGTAAAGCTGAAAGAGTAATTAAAATTTCAGCAGCTGGTTCCGTCGAATGGATTAAATCAGAGAGAAATTTCTAATGAATATCATTTCCATTCGACAAGATTAAAGCCAGAATTTTTTTCCAAAAGAAGTCTATCCTTAGTCTTTTTAATTAAATGTTGACTATTTCGATGTTGGCATTTACATTGCGATGTTTATGTAAATGGATTGTTTGTTTTTTGTTGAAGAATGGGGTTTAAAACTGAAACAGAAAAGTTGGGTTTTATTTTCACAGGAGTTACATGGTCTATAAATTCGAAGATCTGCTTTTTTTACTTTCTTGTATACATAGTATGGAGAAAGTTCGAAAAATTCAAACTCGAGATTTTAACAAATCTCCACGTTTTAGACATCTTTGAGTACGAAAACCACATTTTTAGTAAATGTCCATCCGTCTATCTGTCTGCCTGTGACAAAGATAACTGAAAAACACTAAGAATTAGAAGTATTAAATTTTGTATACAGCCTTTACCCCGAATATGCAGATTTCTATCAAATTTTGAGTGAAATCTATTCAGAGAAAGTCCGTCTCTCCGACTGTTCGAGCATAAATTAACACGATAATTACAAAACTAAGGTACACTAAACTAAGGTAAGCACAGATAAAATTCGGTACACAGATTTATCATCTATAGTGTAGATACCTGTTGTATTTTGAATTCAATTCAACGACGGCTTGACTGTCTATCGGTCTGTACATTCAGAAACATGAAAATGCTATAAATCAGAAACGCAATGACATAAATATATCAAATTTGGTTGGAGATTTTGAGACTACAAGTGCAGTTTTATGTCAAATCGATTGAGAAAAATGTGTATAAAACGCAAATTTCACTTTTATATACTATTTATGCATGCCAAGGATTAACCGCCAATAACTCGCCAAGGATGACACGACAGAGTAAATAAAAATACTAACTTTGAAATTATTTCGCCAAATATTATTATTAAAATATATTAAATAATATTATTAAAATATTATTTCGCCAAAAATTAATATTTTGTAACTATTATACGCCAATGCCATATAAGGTGTACTCTGGCATGACACATATAATAGGGAGAAGGCGAGAAAGTTTTGTGGAAATCACCCCCGCTAGTTTCACTCTATTTTAAAATCTTTCAGAGAAACTTCATTAATTCCTTTTATTCTTGATTAATTCATTGCGTATTATATTAGTCCTCATATTTTGAATTTGTGCCTAAATTAGAGATAAAGAATTCAGTTTTCGTACTTCGTGAAAGAAATAATTTGTGGGAAATCGAAGATGTAAGCATAGATTTCCTTCCAAATACTAGTTGGTATGTAAGACATTGTTGGGATAAAAAATATTTTCAAGTCTAAATACATATAAGTCTTTAAACTGAAATAAAAAGCCGGTTTTTTTATTACGGCCTCTTTATCTGATTTTCATTTACCTCTTCCTTGTCGTTTGACCCTTAGCCAGCAGTTAAATCTGTCTCTTATTTTGGTCTCCATACCTGAACCATTTGTAATAATTCTATTAAATATAAATTTTTCATCTCTCTATATTATTATGAGAACAGTAGAAACTCTCTTATATTATTAAGAAAATTATCCAGTGAATATTTTATAAATTTAATACCATCTGCATTATGAAAAACAAAACGTTAATCTATGAATATTCTTAAAAATAGGAAGCACAGGTAATAAAAACATAGCTAAGTGACAACAGAAAAAATATTATTTTTAACCCCATCCCCCTTTAGGCAGTAGTTGTTTAGGAAAGGTAAATACTGGAGAATGCTACTAATTTTTTTCCTTTTTATTAAATTTGACATTAAACAATAGCATGAAAGCACTAATGTTTTATCCCCATGACGCTCCCTTAGAGTGGCACCCAAGACATCAGAGACCTCCTTGCACCCTCCGCGGTCGGTAAGCCTTTTAAAGTGCGGGAAAAAAAAATAGCGCTAGCAAAAATTAACAATACATAAACAGACAGTAGACAATATATCAAATAATGACACAATCAACAGAACATGGTGACTATAGCTTACCAAATCGCTCTTGAAATAGAACTCTAGAGAAAGGAAGAGATGATTAATTGAGCATTTCAAATTTATATAGCTCTCGACAAGGTGTGACATCAATTGGAATTTTCGAGAAGAATCTCCAGATCTCTCCTTCTAATAGAGATGATCCAAAATTCTTGCACTTTCCAGAACCTACATTTTTATCAATAAAGTCAAAAATGATCTCAAAAATTGCAAAGTTTGCCTTTAAGCTGTAAGATTATTTATTGACTTAGTACCATTGAGAATCTCTGTAAATCAATCTTTTTTGCCATAAGATTAAAATGGCAGAAAAACAGTGTTACAGGTTCGTTACAATACGGTCGTTCGGCTTTCATAATTATGATTTGAAACACGATTACTTTCTGTTTACTGCTTCAGTACCAACCTAAAAACTACTTTTTAGTGTTATTATTTTTTATATCTATGTTCTCTACTTTCCGCAGTTCGGGACTCAATATAATTAAGTGATCTCACAAAGAGATCATATTCAATCAAAAAATTGGAAAAAGTAGACGAAATACTGTTTAATAATTAAATGAAAGTAATTGAATTACTGCGTGAATACTAAAAGGCTAAATACTAAAGGATATTATGGAATAAAAACGAAAATGAAAATTCTCTTTTGGTATTCATATTACTAAAGCAATATTTTTAATCAAAATTTTAAAAGAGGCCAAAAACATGCATATGAGTTATTTGATTGACTTGAATTTCATTTAAAATTGACTTGAGAAATTGAATTTCTTGACTACAAAAGAAAACATGGTTACAGATAGTACTTAAAATTAATTTTGAATAATTTATGAAAATTAGAGAACAGATTAAAACAAAACAGAACCAAAAATTAAAATGATGTTATTAAAAAAATATTAGTTCTTAAAAGGGTATATAGATAATTTTCTTACAGTGTTTTTTTT
>JAPMOR010110245.1:26404-39437 GCA_026543865.1 Argiope aurantia
TATATATATATATATATATATATATATATATATATATATATATATAACATTATTTTGTTTGTAGCAGAATACAGGTTTAACAAGCAGTGACGAGACTTTGTATTTTTAATTTATCTTTAATATCCATCCAGGAAAGCATAATTATTTACAAGCAGACGCAGAGCCGCACAAATGCAAAAGTAAAGAAGGGCGAAACAAATGATCTTTAGTCTTATATAACATAGGATTTCTGGCCACATATATCTTATATAACATAGGATTCAATACAAATGGTGACCTTTGACACTTTTTCAAGGGCACCGAAGGGATCACTTTCATTTGATACGTAGTACTGATGGCACATTAATTTTACAAAGGGATTCATTAAACCGAAAGTGGAATTAGATCAAGAAATAAGAGAATATTTTTAGAATGAAGTTACTATGCGCTAAATTAAGATAAAATCTTGGAAATTAATTAAATTTAACTTAGAATTAAAATATCATTATATATATATATATAATTAGCTATTAGAGCCTTTTTCTATTTGTTATGCTAACAATGTAATATTGCGCCATCTCGGATCCGATTTCACCATAGTAAAATTGAATGTGAGTTCAAAAATATAAGTAATGATAAGAGCAGCTATAAAATGTATATTGTAATATAGCAGATTGTTTAGAATAACATGTTAAACTAAGTGCCTTCATGATTTTTTTTATTTAAATGACCAGTTCACGTGTAGGACGGATCAGTAAATGATTCGTATCTAAATATTTTCTCCGAAAAAAGAAAAAAAAATACAAAAAAAAAATCTGACTAGCTAATCTTGGTGTTCTCGACATTGTTTAATCAATCCGAAATATTTGCTTGCAGTAAGAATGTGAAAGGATACCTTGTAATCTATCCACATTTTTAAATTTCAGACAATAAATTTTAAATCCAATTTTTATAATATTTATACATTTTTTTCTACAATTTCTATGATATTTATACATTTTTTTCTTTTGAGATTATGTGATTTTACACCTCCTAAATCCGATACCACTCTGTCGATATTTTGCAGCACTAAACGACAGAAACTCGCCCCCCCCCCTTTTGACACTCCGAATCACCAATCCGGTCTTCATTCAAACTTATGAGAACTGTATCACGGCTGCAGTGTCAAGATAGCTGGCAGAAACTCTTGGAAACTAAGAATTATGGGTAAAGCCGTGACGAAAATTCATCCACTTTCTTCGATGATGATTATTTATAGCAGCCTTTCATCGTAATCGAAAGACATGATCGTTTGTATCAGTTGTCTTTAATCTTCAGTCAGAGCTTATCTTTAAAGAGTTTTCAAATTTCTAATTGGATCAAGAAAAAATAAGAGACAATAAAGTGTCGACCTTGTCTTTATTATTAATTGATTCTTGAAGTAAGTGGCAAAGTTAAACCAAGTCAACAAGATTTGGACAGAAAAGAGATTGATTTATATAAAGCAGTATATCAACTAGAAGAAAATAGAAATGAAGGCAGTATCCAAGTTTATTATAAAGAACCTTGGCTTAGGAAAAGAACACACATCGAACAGCATTACAAGAATAACATAATTATAGTTTGTTTTTGCTAGTTATTAAGAAAGCCGCTATCCCAGGGAAGGAAAATAATATTTTTTAATTATTGTAGATTGAACCAAATATACTAGTGGGTTATCAGATTCTTTAAATTTATCTCAAATGAACAGTAACGAAAGATATGTACAGTTATAAAAGTGTTTTTCGATTAAGAATCAATGCATCCTAAATAGAATATTTATAATTTTAGAATAAAACCTTTTAACTTTATATTATTTATTTTTTAAATTTAATTTTACATTTATATGATATGTTAGTCGTCTGTGGCAACCAGCTGGTTGGCTGAGGATATTAACATCTGCTAAATTGTTTAGATATGATTTCTTATCGATAATACGAGCAAATTGTTAAAAATTAGAGTCATACTATTTTTGCAGAGTTATATGAAATCTCTTTATTGTATACATTAACGTCCCTATTGGTGACCAGTCTCATGACAATATAGCGTTAATAAAATGTCACTATTATTTTAATCTATCTTATAAATTTCGCGGCATTGTAGCCTCACTTCTTATTCGTTTTAAAAATAATTCAGACATTAAATAGAATCCTTTTTCTTTAGCTTTTAACAACGGGAGAATATCATACAATCAAATATTTAATGAAACCATGAAAATAATTTGAATTTCAGGCCAATTGCAAACGCCCACAAGGTGATTTGTTTATGTTTGACTTTTGCCATTCGATAATCTATCTATACTTATAATAAAGCTCAATGTGTGTGTGTGTTGGCTCTCTACAGGCCAGCCCATCCACCATACAGCTACCAAATTTGGCACGTGTATACCTTGGAGGCCAAGAATGTGCACCTGGGGGTTATTTTTTCGAATTTTTAATTAGAATTTTATTTATTTAGAAATTAAGCGAAATTTTGGCGTTTTTCTGCTATAACTAACGAAAATATTACCGCACAAAAAAGATTTTTACATGAAGTTAAAGATCAAAAATTTATCTTTTAAATGATACCAATGTTTTAACCTTAAAATTAAATTTCTATTTTTAATGAATTTTTAAATAAATATTTTAACTCTATTTTTCAACAATTTTTTTTTTCGTACAAAATAAAAATAAAATTTAAGCTGCACGAGCACGTTTCGCACTGATGGGAAAAAATTAGCTTTTTTCAAAGTGTTGCCATCACATTGATTAAAGTTCCAATTAAAAATAAATTAAATCTTTTTGGAAATGAAATCTGCAAAAATATAATTTTCGGCACGTCTCTGTAGGAAAATGAAAATAATATGAAATATTATTTTTTCTAAAAAATAAATTCAAGAAAAATTATTTTATGATCTTTTACACTCTCTATATTATTTATCCAATAAATCAGTTTTACTTTAAGGCAAGTTTTGTTTAATATGAACAGGATATCCATTCAAATCAGGGCCACACACCTAATTTGTAAACTTTTAGTAAGACACAGATCTGCTAAAATGGTCTAAATGGAAAATGATTATATTTTATGTAAGTTGATTCAATAAATGCTCTAATAAATAACGAATTTTTGATTTTACATAAAGCTTCTGCTGTGGAAATCACGAAGAACAAAATGTTCTTGAAACACTAATATTTTAAATAAAAAGAGTTAATTTCCAATCAACTAAATCAATCACTTAAACTGACTGATTTATGAAAATTTAAATATCACTATTCAATAAAAAAAGGATAATTTTAGATTTTCCATCTATCGTTTCAGAGAAAATCAGCACGCAGGTTTCTCAAGATTAATTGGCCTAAGATTATGAAAATGTTGTGTTTTTCTAAATTTTTAACATTCAAAACTTCATAAATAAGTCTTAGTTGATCGTGGAAAATAGAAACATTCATTCATTTATTTAAAATTTGGTGTGTCCAGAATATTTCTCAGAATATGATACCTTACTGCATTAAATTTAGACTTCATAATTTTTGAAATATATTTATAGGCCGGAACAAAATATTATTATTGATTTCATTTCAATCCTTTTGAAAGCAAAACTAAAAACTGAATTTTACGCTGAATCTGAGAATTTTTGTTGAATTATTCTTTGAGATATTACATAAATTATGAAAAATATTTTGTAGTTCACGTAAGACTTAAATACCGAGCGATTCTGTTTGCAATACTCATATTCAATAATAATAATAAATAAATAAATAACAATAAAGATAATAAATAAAATAATACGCTTGGTTTTATTAAAAAATATCTTTATATTAATTGCAATTTCATCATTTCCACTTTAATTTAAAGTTGAAGTTTTACCGAAAATGACAACAAATTAGCAAAATATATATAGTAAATTGAACGAAACGATCTAAACAACAGTATAAGTTTTGTATGACTATCAAAATTTGAAGATTAAAAATGTTTTGTTTTAGAATCTATTAAGAGACCAGTTACTTAAAATATTTAATTGAAAATTGTAGCGAGCGGTAATACTGGCGAATCGGCTGGTCGTCAAAGGCGGCTAGTTTGTAATAAGAACGATTTCTTTGCTTATTTCATAGCCACGTATTTTAGCTTTTTAAATATAGAGATGCTATTAATTTTTTTCCAATGAAATAACGAGATATTTTATGAAATAAATGATGATTCATGATCAGTCATTTCATGAAGTAATTAGGAATTCTATTAAATTACCTAACTGTACACTTTGATGGCAGTTTACATATAGTTCTAAAAATAGCTTTTTCTGTTTAAAAGATTGTCGTACCCTAATCTTGGGTCATGAAATATCTAAATCCATTACTGATTCATGTAAGTATACCTCATATTTTTAACTTATTATCCAAAATTAATTCTTTGCGAGACGTTATCTCTACTAATAATATTGATAAAAATGACTGTGTTGGCGCATTACAGGTCAGATCGTTTGACTTACAGTTACCGAATTAAGGAATTGACTTGTAATCGGACAGCCAGATTTCCTGTGAATTGACTACGTTAAAAATTTGTTAAAGTCGACAAATTTGATCGTATGACTATAACCAAATCTCATCTATCTAGCTCAAAAGTGTTTAAAGTTATCGTGTTTACTAGATTTAAAAAAATGTGTTTTTCCGACTTAAGGACATTTGAAACGCGGAGATTCACCAAAAGTCTCGAATTCGAATTTTTTGATGCTTGCAATACTTCCTCTTTACCTCGTATACGGCAAGCAATAAATTTCTAAAATCTAAAATCAATACCATTTTTGCTTTCATGTATAATTTTAATTTATATTACTGCGGTTTTTATTGTTTCATTTACATTTATGCGGTTACTGCATGTTGATACATAACGCTGTCAGACAAATCTAATATATTTTCGATATCTTTATTATTATATAAAATAAACTTACCGAACAATATTTATACATTTGTTTTATACAATCAAAACCATGAAACAGTAAAACTTTGAATCAAAGTTTTGGCATTTATTGAATTATATATCAGCATTTTGATGTTTTATGGTATTGCATGTTTTTTTTATTATTATTTTAAGAGCTTTCATGATAGTTTTTGTCTTTTCATAGTACTAATATATATGAATGTTAAATTGTTTTCGATTAGCTTCGATGAGGGCTACTAACGAATAGGAGGATTATATTAATAAACTGATACAATTGCATTTAATTCCTTAATTGCGCAGTTATTTCTATTATTTAGACATTTCCTTTTAACAGTCGCCTGTATGTAGTTTAGAAAAAGTGTAGAAATCGTAAAAAAAATTAAAAAAAACCTCGTGATTTTTACGAATTTGCACGTTTTAGTTATAAGCATCTCATTCTGTAGTTCAAGAACTGAAAAACACACCGAAAAAAGAATTATATAAAATTTGAGTAAATATATGAATTATGTTTTAATCTATAACTTTCTTCATAAAATTATTTTTAAAAAATTTAGAACTCGAGAGAATAGCATTTAAAGTCAAAATGAGCATTAAAACCTTCATCAAATACAAATGAAACAAGCCAGAGGGGGTCTCCTAGGAAATTTCTCACATATTCTTTAATAAAAATATTCCTTCCCACACTTACATAAAATCATAAGCCTTGGGCAAGATCGTGAATACCTTGAGTCCTCAGATTTTTACTCTAAAACTCCATACATGAAATTGTCCTTTGTAGTATAAATATCTTTCTTGCATAGTATTAACTGCATTCCTTTATCGAACAACAGTTATGAAAGAATTTATTAACGCTTGATATTTGCCACTACTATTTTGGCGATTAATTTCTCGGGGTGTGGTTAATACACAAGCACCAGAAAACTGAATAAGCATCTTGGCATAGCATTTTAGCGACTATTTTAAAATGAAAATTTATGCTTTTCTTTATTTCTTATTACTTATCTAATTTTTAAAATGTTATACAAATGCCATTAAAACATCATTTTTGATGACATCTGATTACTCTGACAAAGGCATTACAAATAAAGCTTTTGAAAGCAAATGAAACATGTGTTTAATGACAGCAGAAGCTATATAAAGTAACCAAAATTTTTCTTGTTTTCTCTAATAACTTTGGAGAAAATTATCCTTGAAAAAAATATTTTTAAACCATTTTAAAATTCAAAATTTATCTTTTAGCTGATAACAACGTGAATTTTTACGATTTAGATTAATTTAAAAAAGAACTAAACTAAACTAAACCCCGCGTTAGAAAAGCACATTTTTAGACCATGTCAGTCTGTCTGTGACAAAGATAACTCAAAAACGACCTGAGCTAAACAGTTGAAATTTGGTATACGGTCTTTACACCAAATTTGCAGATTTCCATCAAATTTTGTATAAAATCTATTCAGAGGAAGTCTATCTGTCCAGCTATTCCAATATAAATTAACACGATAATTAAAAAACGAAAAGAATTAAATAGATAAAATTCGGTACATAGATTTAATATCTATAGTGTGGACATCTATCACATTTTGAGTAAAATCCAACTACGGGTTGTCGATCTGTATTTTCAAAAACATGTAAATGCGATACTTCAAAACTGCAATGACTTAAATATATCGAATTGGCTATGGGATTTTGTGACTTCAAGCCCAGTTTCGTGGCAAAATTTTGTTTCAAATCGTTTGAGAAAAACATGTTTAAGAGACAAATTTGATTCTTGAAAGCTATTAACGCACGTGAGGATTTAATCGCCAAGAAGAGACGATAGATTCAGTAAAAATACTATATTCACATCAAAAATTAATATTTCATAGCTATTTGCGCCGAAGCTATGTAAGGTGTTTTGAGGTATGGCAAGTTTATCAGAGAGTATGCGAGAAAGTTTTGGGGAGACCACTCATTGTGGTTTTCGCATTGATTCAATTAATATTTTAAGGGACACAAGATTTTATGGATTCGATATCATTTCTGTATTGAATTATTTGTGAAAAATTTATACTTAGCTTATTATTCAGAGAATGTGATTAGTGACTGACTGACATTCGATTACCATCGTTCAGGGAATAATTTAACCATCCGGACAATTCTGGAGTGTCTCACACAGACAGTGGTTGATTGTTGCAAGTGCTTCAGGAGAGATAGTACCAGATTTGCAAAGAATGCATTTTGAGACAATGACGGCTACATCTAGACTGTTTGAGTGGATACACATCCAACCTGAAGTTTCTTTAGAAAAAGGTATCCCGATGTTTCCAAAAGAACTGGAAAAATTGCATCAGTAATGACAGGGAAGTCTTCAAAAATGAAAAATGCAAGTTGGCAATTATGGTTTAAGAGCATCCCTCTTTAATATCAGCTCTAATATACAGCCATATCTGAGTTATCTCGTATATTGAGAAACTTTATTTTATTGATTTACTTAATTACGTGTGCATTTGGTTATTATGGCTTCTATAGATTTTTGACACAAGAATTCTAATTGTTTCAGACGTGTGCATTGTCATTAAAATGTTTTACAAGGGACAGTCAAATAAAAACGGGACAGAAGAAACGGGTCAAATAAAACATGACACAGAAGTTGTTAAAGCAGATAGGTTTGCATATAGGAGCTTCCTCTATTGTGAATCAGGGAGAAACAGCGCGAATATTCACCGCTGTTATTTGTTAGACATGCGCGAAGAAAGGTCCGCAAATCGTGTGTGCGTCCGATATTATTACGAAGGCCGAGAATAAGGAACAGCTTCTCGTGTATGAAAATATTCTGTTGTAAGATAAAGCCCTCTCATGTTGCCAAGGTTGCTAAAACTACACTTCAGAAATTTTGCTGGGAAGCCCTTACACGTCCTTCATACAGACCAGATCCCTTCTCATGCGATTTCCATATTTTTGCGGCCCTGAAGATAAGACATTCATGGTCGTCGATTTCCTCCGGATGAAGAGGTTCACGCCGATACAATTATGGTACCGTAGAAAACCGCAAACATTTTCCCATGAAAGTATTGGCAGTCTTGTCTCACAGTATGACAAATGTATTAATAATTTTGGCGATTATTTTTAAAACAGTTTACATTCCTTTTTCTATCTGTATAGTTTTCATTTGACTGCTCGTTAAATAGCATGTCTTTTATTAGTTCGTTTCAAATTTTATATCTAAATTTAATGCAAAAATTATTATGTTATAAATGCAAAACATTATTAACAGTAAAATAAAAGTCATAAAAAAATTTAGACATCGCCAAAGAAAATCGATAATATTTATGTTTTGTACATGAATAAAATTAATAACTTTGTTAAAAAATCAAACACTGGAAGAGATAAAATAATTTATTTCTGCAATAATAAGCAATTTCTAATGTACAACAGCAGCCTATGCTGTATAATATAATTCTATATACATTCTATGCAAACCTTTCTATAAAATGGCAAATAGATGGTGGGCTAAACTGTTGGCGTTCGAAAATAGCCACAGTGAATGCTCTAAACATACAAAATCTTAGAGTGAATGTAGTAGAGCAGGAATGTAGTGCACATATCGTGTGATTTTAATATTGCATAAGAAAATGTTCTAAAAGATAGTTCTAGTTCAAAATAGGCAGGCATAATCTACATCGTATGATTTCAGCATTTCATTTTAATTACTAAGTGAATTATTTTATGATCATCATTGAATTTTAAAGTTGGTATGAGGGACGAGTCGAATAAAATTGGATTTCGAACGATCAAAATTAAAATGACAGATACTTTTGAAAAATATTTTTTGTCAGCATCAACTAGAATTATAGATTTACGATCTTTGGTCCATATCAGATTTAAAGACAATTAATTTCAAGTACATATAAACTTCTGAAGGGTACAGATCCACCAAATACTACACTTTGATAATACAGTAAAAAGAAAACAAAATTCAAAAGTGGATTCAGTTATACAGCTATGGGGAATTGACTCCAAACTTACTAAATTTGAAAACCTACTGAAACATATGTAAGTATACAAAACATTATATTAATAAAGAAATTGAAAATAATAATAATAAGGATGCAATAAAATGCCACATAAATTATTTATCACTGCTCATATAACAAATTGCAACTGTAACACCATTTATAAATGCATAATCAGTCATATAAAGTTTCATTCCAATAATTTTTGCTTCTTTGACTTGTAATTACATATGTTTTGCACAAGTTATCTTGATAAGACATGTTACCTTGATAAAGATTTGAAAGTTATCTTGATAAGAAAAGTCAGATTTTCAGTATAAACAAGAAAATAGAGTAACGAGTATGAGTTCTATGGCAGTGAGGTGAATTGTGTACCAACTGCTTACTTTAAATACGCCTTTTTATAAATTGCACTCATGATCGGCTGAAAAGCCAGTAATACAAACTTCGAAAATTCATGTGATTAATGTGAGCGAGAAAGAATGTAATGAGTAATAATATTATGTAACAGACATGAATTAAGCATCCCCAAATGGAATTGCTGAAACAAGAAGTCAAAAAATACAGAAGAGAACGAGGGTCAACAAGAAGCTCATTTTGCCACTCGTTCAAGAGAGACAAAGAAAACACAATTGTGCTCCTGAAAGTTTTCAAAAAAGAAGTTGGAGCATTCCCAACTAGAGTATTGGAAAAAACAAATTACTTACTGAAGTACTGATGAGAATACACATTATTGAAGGATACCTATGCTTAAGTATTTTTTGCAATAGCTAACTGAAAATCCATAAAAAAAAAAAAAAAAAAAAAAAAAATAGTTACAGAAGTATATTTAGCAATAGTGAATTCAAAAACCATAAAATAAATAAATTTCAATTGCATCCTGCCATTATAATGATTTTGAGAGATAAAGAAATAGAGTACTACTATATCATATGCTCAGTGATTGCATATCTCATAGTAAAAATCAATTTATTAAAATATATATTACAAATGACAACATTTAGATTATGTTATGTTATACAATGAATATCCATAAAAAAATATAAATGTATCTGAATGGATTGTCGTCTAAAATGTCTCAGAATGACTAAAACACAAAGAAATCTTTTGAGTAAGGATTATTCATTATTCAGAAATAAATAGGCTTTTTAAAGGTGATGGACTTTCATACAATTCTTCAAAACAAAACAAGGAAAGGAAGGAAAAACAACAATAAGAAACACCAGATAACAGACACATCAGATTAAACGTATTAATTATTTTTAAAAAAAGTGATAGTTTGCCATTGTTAAAAATTGCATAAAGTTACAAATTTAAAATAATAATAATAATAAGACATTTCATATCTATATTCCTTGAAAAAAACCAGAAACTTGGATTTTAAAAAACTCAAACAAGAAGTTAGTTAACAGTTAAGAAAACAGTTTACTCAAAATTATTTTATTTTCTATTTAATTCTTCTACAGAACAATCTTATGTAGTAGAAAAATTAGCAGGGGATTACTTTTTTAAAGATAAATAATGCATATATTTTGACTTTTAGCATGCTTATGCCTTAGATAATCCTGAGCAAATAAGCCATTATTCAAGAAAAGATTTATTGTTTGTACAAGACAGCAGGTACTTGAAGATTAAATTGTGACTTATTGATATGTCAGACTAAGGCCTTGTTCGAACACGAAAACCTTTAAAATAGATTTTATAGTGTTGATTTATGCAAATATGATAAAGATGATATATGAAGAGGAATCAGAAAATCCAAATCTAACTTTGATGCAGGAATATTTGAATTCCAAATGATTTAGAATAAATCTTTCTGTCAAAAGTCATGAAAATAATGCAAGGAAATTAAAATTACAAAAGTCCTATAAGGTAATTAAGGACTTTTAAATGGAGAAATAAAGGAAACTGAATTCAAAAGATAAAATTCATTCGAAAAGGTGGACTTGATAAGAAGTGTTGCAGTTTTCACATGATTTATAAAATTTATATACATGAAACACCATCTTTGTTAGGGTTATAACAAGTTAAATATATTCAATATATGGTTGCCGAATAGATGTTATTTACTACTTTTAAATAGATTAAACAATAGGAAATATAAATTTTTTAATTCTTAATTTAAAAAGAATTTTTCTCTCTTCTATTCTAATCAATTTAATGATAAGAAAATTTTATACATTGCCTCATCTAAATACATCTTTTTAGATTATATAAAATTATTTTTGTATACAACAGATTTTAAATCTTTCATTTTGAAATTACAATACATAACTTTCAGCCAATAATTAGACTTTGGTCCTCTAAAATAAACAAGTAGATTATGCCTGCTTACTCTATGTGTAAAATATTGCTAAAGCACTGGCCTTTGTTCTTCAGACAGTGTAAAATGCACAAAAATAAAATTTAACAAATACAAGTTCAACAAAGACTTAGAAAAATTATTACTGATACACGATGCATTATGTTAAGTTAAGGCATGGCGTAAATTGAGCTACAGTAATTGGCAAGCACATAATGATAATAATCACAAAATAATAACAATGAAGAGATCATAGACATAAATATGTTTTCTTCAAATCTGAAGCCCAGATCGAAGTTCAAAAACAAAAAAGCCCAGTTTCTTACAAAAAAAAATTAACAATATCAATAAAAAATAAGCATTATTTTGTTATTTGCAGTTTATAAATTAAATAAAACAAAATTCTAAAATATTATTTCTCTACAAAACTAAAAGAGTTCTCAGTAATAATCCTATCGACAATATCCTATTAACAAACCTAATTACTAAACTTTCATTCTATCAAAGTTTCAAATCTTAGTCACAGAAATCACGATATCTGAAAGTAAGTGTATTTAATGGATTTCTTGCTGTATAATTCACATTTACACTTTTATTTTTAATCATAAAATAGAGAAAGGAAATCAGAGAAATACTGGCAGTAATTCTTTAAATGCACTTCAAGACGGAGGAAAGATAAATGTGTTATGAAACTGAAAGTTACAAACAAAAAAGTAGCCATATGGATGTTTTTTTATAAAGAGTAAATAAAAGTTAATCAAACCTTTAAAATAAAATTATAAATAATGTTAAGTTATTTAAAGTTTCAAAAGAAGACTGGTAGTGGGAGGAAAACCCTAAGAAATTTTTATACAAGCAAATGCTTTAAGTTTGCCTTTATAATACTTAAAACTATAAAAATTATTGCAATTTTATTTTATTTTCTTTTGTCATTGCATTTTGTCATTCATATCTAATTGATATTACTGCGTTTGCAATGACAGATATGTATTAATATCTTCAAAAAATTCATTTAAACTTTTTCAAAAATTCTTGCCTGAGTCAGATGAATTGGTGATTGTAATAAAGAATTCAATGAAATCAGTTGAGTTTATTTTAATAGAGCTTAAATGTTTATATGATAGAATATGAATGTGAATCAAAGCTTGCAAGATCTGACCTTTATTCCTTAGTAATATCTTCAGTTACATAATAATGAGAAATAAGAAAAGAATCTGCAGAGTTCAACATAGCTTGATATTTTTTCCATACACCTCCTCATTGAATAATTGTGATAATAAGCCTTCTATTATTTCCCTGCAACCCACTCCTCTCCATTTCAGCAAATTCAAACTATATCTGCTCGAGATCAAAGGTCACTGCCAACACACAAGAGCCATGCTATATTAATTTTCCAAGTTTAATAGTAGCATACCTTTTCCGGTGGGACATATCAAAAGAGAAATAATTCTTTAAATGACTAGATAAAAAGTAAAGAGGAAAATATTAAATTTCATCAAAAAATGCATGGTATATAGATTTTAGATAATCCAGTTTTTAAACATACAAAATATAGACTAAAAGAAAAAAAAAGTTTTAATTTTATAGAAACAAAAAGAGAAATATTATTAGATTAAATTAATTTGTATTACTTGTTTAGAGCACTTGTCCCCTATAACTTTTCAAACATTACATATATCTTCATATTTTAAAATATAAAACAGATCTTGCATCAATTCTCCATGATAAAAAAATATCCAGAAACAAGTGAACATTCAATAATCAAATTAGTTTATATAGATCAAGATATATTTCATTCTCTGAATTGTAAGAGATTTTAAATATATATATA
>JAPMOR010110245.1:39537-88103 GCA_026543865.1 Argiope aurantia
TTGCCCTAAAAGGATGAATCACAGTAAATTAAAAAATTATGCAAAACTTGGAGATAAACAAAAATTAACTTTGTGAAGAATAGCATTTTTGGCAGTATAACAACATTAAAACATATGCAAACAATTTCATGATAATCTAACACAATAAGGAATAGCAATACAATACAAAACAAATTTTGATAAATTGCTGTGCACAGACTTTAAGATATAATTATTTCCAAAAACAACTTAACAAACCTTTGACATAGTAATAAAAATAATATAAGATAATATTGCTAGTTATTTCCAAAAAAAGATCATTTCAAAATGGACTTACACATATACATCACATATATTTCATATGTTATCAACTTAATTAAATATTTACTAACAATACACACAAACTGAAACAAAATAAGGTTCTGAATGATTTTGAAAACATATTAATTCAAAAGGAACATTTGATAAAAGAAAATTAAATTCATGGCAATGAAAATGTTTGTATATTAACAATGAAATATATCTGTAGATGACAACAGTCAAATTAAAAAATATATACAAACATGCTTTTGCAAAAGAAATACTATAAAAATTAACTACCTTAACGTAATGATTAAAGTATGCCAGAATATGTGAAATACAATTACAAATATGTATATGACTAATGTCATAGAAAATCACTGTTAAAAATCATAAGATTAATTACAAAAAAGAAAAGTCAAAAACTTTTCAACTTTGAGCACCATAAAAAAAATTTCATTCATGATATGAATATAATTAACAGAAATAATTAACAAGGTTAGAAAATGCTGCTGAAATGTAAAAGTATCACAGGCTAAAAAAAAATAATCATCAATTAAAAAATATGCAAAAAAAAACCCCTTAAAAATAATTTTTAAATATAAATAATATGATTCTAAGAGAAAGTAAATAGACTTGCATTATTCTATAAATTATATGTCAATTATGGTTTTTATGTTGGAAGTAGATGGCAAAAGTGACATGATTAGAACATTTTTTTTTAAATAAATAAGCTAAATATAATACATAAAAGAATATCGAGAACAAAAACTAGATCATTCTGATTTAAGAAGTTATGTTTGTAATAAATATTTCAAAAAACACAATAAAAAGCATTTATTTCTTTATTTGTATAAAATAAAAAATTTAATGATTTGCATAGTTATTTAATGTTAATTTTCCGAAATTCGGTACAAGTTTATACTTTATAAGATCATTAAATATCAAAAAATTAATAAATAGGAAATATTTTTAATAATAATAAATATAGCACAAAAAATGATCTAATGATTATGACAATATTTTAAATGCATGATAAATGTAGTTGAGACATTAAAAATTCATGCATAATTATTGTTTCCAAAAAATTATGCATTATGACCAATAGGAAAAGTTAGCAAATTCAGTAAAATGAAAAGTCACAATATATTAAAATAAGCAGATAAAATATATACATTAAAAAATATAATTAAGTACAAAAGCACTGAGATTATAAATAAGCAGATGTTGCAAAGATGAAAAACTGACTATATATTATATCTAGAGTGATTGTTAAATTGTAATGATTTGGTCATGCAAAGATCACTAAGATTGATCTCGTGAATTTTTGTCAGGCTGTTTTAATTTTAGATATAAAAACAGTTATGCACAGAAAAAAAAAGTCAAAACACAAATTTAAATCAAAAAGGCATTAATAAGGATAACAAAATTATTTTGCAATTAAAAAAATCATAGATAAAATTTGCATGCTGAACTTATGCAGCAATAAATGGTTCGATGAACATAATATGAACCAATCAGAATCACGCATATTTGTTTAGTGTTGTAAATACTAGACATTTATTTGTTTACTTATTTTTGGATTGCTGATCATAAAATAGATAGATAACATATTATTGGATAATATGTTATCCATGGAACAATAAAACAACATATTTGAAAAGTTCATCACAGTATCAAAATAAAATAGGTTTCTTAACAATCACTCTTTATATACTTCATTGAAGTATTGCACCAAGTTAAAAAGGAAGGAATCTCTTATTTCCCTGCATACCAAAGCATATTGTGTTATTTATTACTATTATTTTGAGCTGATGGCTGATAAAGAATTTCTTTTTACAGAAAATTCATGAGCCTAGTATTTTCATTAAACAGCAATTCAAATAATATTATCACGTTCTAAAAGAAGTTTGAATTTCCTCAATTGCATTTTGAAAATGCCCCATAGTACAGGAGCAAATAAAAAATCAAAATTTTAATACTAAAAAAATAAATACTTTTGGAATGGAACGAAAAACATTATTTAAATAGAATTTTAAAAATTAATAGTCTAACGTCACAAAGTGCAAAATTTCCATATCAAACATTTTTGGATTTTGATAAATTTATACAATTATAAACATTAAATTTCATTTTCATATACTATACAATTCTCAACAATCACACAACCTTGTTACACAGGGTCACTTATATTTCGATCACAGTCAGAGAAAAATACAATACACATACACATAAAGATACAAACCAAAAATTTATATTTTCGCAGGACAGTGACAGATACAAAATGGCACACAATAAACAAAACAATCTTATAAAATCTTTTAGCTAAAATGTATATACAGGCAGGTGTCTTTTAACCTTTATGCTATACACAAAATATCAATAGCAATTGAAGACTTAATTTTTTTCCCTTAAATTCCAACAGAGTTATTTTTACCTTTTCAATGAAACTTGCAAAAATACTACACTTCCCATAAGGGTTTTTTAAGACCATATATCAGTATATTTTAGGCAAATTTTGTAACTACTTTAAATTCTAATATTATATCCAACTGACTGACACATTTTTTGAATTCCAGTAGAAACTAATTAACAATTAAACACAACTATTTTGCAGGGTTTTTTTTCCTTTCTCTATATACTCTCCATATATCTTTTAACAAACATGAATTACACAGTATTGTGATTATTAGCATCTGATTCTAAAATGAGTCCATAACATCATTTGCAATCTGCAAGCCACATGTACTGATTGTTTCAAAGTTAAAGTTTTAGAACACATAAAAAAAAAAATGAGGAATTCATTATGAATAAATAGACTTCTTAATAGATGGGGGGGGGAGACAACCTATAAATACACACAAAAAAGCTATATAAAAAAAATCATGCACTCTTTCTTCAGAAATAACAAGAGGATTAAAAAAAAAATGTGGGAATGGAATTGCTGTATTCTATAGAGGAAATATAAAACTCAAGATCAACTTGAACATCCTTAAAGTAGGAAGCTATAAAAGATATAATTTTTTTTTTTTTTTTTTGCTGCACAGTAATGAACAGCATTAAAATTCTTCTGGTTATAAATTTATAAATTTAGTGGATTTGATTGTTTTGCCCTAAAACCTAACAGGACATATAAAATTACAAATTTCAATCTATCTAAAAGGGTGATAGAATTATTAGAGTGACTTACAAAATAATCTAATTCAGCATTTCAAATCTGAAAAAGATTCACATTCTGCTATTAGTGGTACTTTTTCTTGAAATCGCACTCCTACTGTATATGCTACTATTGAGGCATGATCCAATTTTCCTGGAACCATTGAAAGCTTTTCTCCAACTTTTCTTCGCCGCATACGTTGCCCAGCTTGATTGACTTTCAGGTCATCATTTTTATAGAGGTCTGGATCTTCTAAAATACGACGTTTAGCAATGGTTAATTTTTCAGCAAAATCTATCATCTGTTCACAGATTTGCTGTGCAGTTTTGCAGGGTCCATCACCTTCATTAACTCCATTAACAATGAGATCCTCCATTCTCAGTAATGTTAATTCATGCCTCTGATGAGCCTCTACTACAGGCAAATTAAGGTCGATTGCAAAATTTTCTTTTTCACTCTGAGTATTTAATGTGCTGATAGGATTTGAGCCTCGGGCGTTGTCGATTGTCGTTGTAGCATCGGTGGGTGTTTTGACCTTTTTATCAACCTTTCTTGGAATAGCAAACTTACCAACAACTGGATCAAAGTTGTCAGAAATTCCATCACTGGCAAGAAATACAATGTCGTCAGGTTCTACCTCAGACATGGAAACCGTGAGATTGCTTAGTTCAGGATTGATTCCATCAACGGGTCCTAACGCACCCAAAGCATCTCTCATATCCCTCATAGAATAAATGTCATGAGAACCTATAAAAAGAATTATATTTACAATTAAATTAATATTATAAATTGTACAGCCACCTTTGGTGACTATTTGTATACCACATTACTGAATTTTTAGGCTGTCACACTATTAATACGGAATGTAAATTTTTAGTTTCATTTTGTTATTTGATTAAGATGGAAAAATATGAATTTATTTGAATCAATCACAAAATTACTCCATTGGTAAGCAAAAAAATTATATGACTTCAAAATAAAAGTAGAAGTGAAAATTCTATTTCAGAGTTAATGTCCACAGAAAGCATTTATTTTATTTCAATTTTAACATCAGGAAAACAATGTGATTGCATGTTTTCATAGATTAAGTTTCATTAGACATTATAAGTTATTTATTAAATTAAGAAATTTTATTAAAAAAATACAGAAATCTAATTTATATAATAACATTAATTTTTGAATTTTAAAATAATGCAAAAATTCTTTATATGAGATAATACTTTTGGAATATACATAAAATAAATCACTATAAGTGACAGTGTTTGCCAAATGGGTACTTTTGATTAACCTATATGAATGGGTACTTTTGCTCTTGATTAAATTATCTGTCTATTCTTTGGGCTGAATAGAATGTGTATATCAACAACCCTCCAGAGCATTTCTAATAATGTTTTGTAGTTCTGTTAATTAGCAACGTGTTGAATTATATACAGCAGCAAAAACATTCAATGAAGCAGTTTGATAGTTTGTATATCAATTTGTTTACATTTGACTGTTGCCACTCGATAATAAGTAGTAAAACTGATTTCTGCACCACATACATTAATGATTCATATATACAGATTCAGAAAATATTTAGCAGTAATGATTGTAATCCACATAGTTATTCCTGAATCCATCATTTCATAAGTACCTAATTATTTCATGAAATAACAGATCAAGTGAGATTAAATTTCAAATTTATTTTTATTCTTCAGTTTTAACCATCAGTTCCACAGAATAACACCCATATTAAATATACTAATACTATACATTACAACATACAGCATAGTTAATTGTATATGTGTCAATATGTGCCAAATGTCTGTTTTCCCAAGTCTGAAAAATTTAAGAATGCAATATGTCAATAAAAAAGTATTTGTTTTAGAAATAATGTTTTATACAATTCAAAGTGCCATTTTAGCATTATTTTCCCCTCTTTTTTTGAATTCTTAAGGATAAATTTTTTTAAGAGAACTCAAAATTGAAAATTAGCTGTCAAAAACCAGTTTATTGTATTTGCATTATTAATCCTCTTGTGCCATGTTCTATTTCCCATTCAATCTATAAATGAACAGCTGAGGAGGTAGTAATATTTTATTTTGTTTATGTTATAAAGATAGTTTTCTTTTATATTTTGTTTAAAAATTGTTCTAATTTGACATTTGGACTAAATATAATATGTAGAATTATATTCGGTCAAGTAAACTTTATTTAACAGACTACTGTTATTATTTTTCAGACTACTACTGACATTTTGTAGAACAATTTTTAAATCAGATATTTTCTCATTTGATGAGCAATGTAGAATGATAATTTTACCACAAATTTTCATTTTTTTACTTGTATTTGGATTTTGTGTGTGTGTGTGTGTGTGAATTTGCTACTTTATATATATCTATAGGTTATAATAATAGAAAAATTCATATATTCGCATATGTTATTTCTTAGCAATTAGTCTGAAATTTCCATCTTAGTGAGAAGTTTGTAATGATACAGTAAAATGTGACAAGAAACTCAGGCAATTCACACTCAGATATTAAAAACAAAAAGTCTCAGTTGGCACAGCAGTGAAAACATATAAATTCAGAAAGGATATTCCTTTGATTGGAAAGTTGAATTACAAAAATAAAATTTGTAATAATATGGGATTTGTGATATTTATGTTCCAGATCAATGCCAGGCATTTAAAAGTAACTTCAAATAGATTTTGAGACATTTTAGAAACACAACAATAGTTTGTACAATATAAAAGTTAAAATAAAAGCATTTTTATATTTGAATTTAAATTGCTGTTTAGTAGGTAATCTATTCATATAATTTTTTAAAAGCAAATCTTAAAAATTTACAAAAATCTAATTTATTATGTTATATATAAATAAATAAAAAAATTAATAACATTTAGCAAGACAATTTGTAAATAAAACTAAATCTTTTTCCACATAGTAAGTTTCAAAAAGACTTTGCAATAGAAAGGAATTTAAAGGCTTCAGCTCTGATATAAAATGATTCACGAGTGTTTTAAGTTCACCAAAACATGATCAAACAAGTTTTGAAAATGCTTACAAAAGTAAACAGTGATATCAAAGAATGACAAATTGGTTTTAGAAAGTTTAATTTCACACTACTTCTACATGGTAATATAACCAATTACTTAATGTTCAATGACAATTTACTATACAGCTCAAATAAGCACAGTCTTAAATCAAATACATACATAAATTATTTTATTAACTGATTATCAAACTAATTTTTAAAGTTCTTTTTTCTGCATTCCACACACTTATTTGTAGAGATCTGCACAAATATTGTTTAAAATTATAAACACTTAAATTTTAATACCAAAAGAAAAATAAAATTCTGCATTTTCAAATAACTAAGGCTAAGTTTGCCATTGGGGGGGGGAATCAAATTTTGAAAAAAGCATTATAAAAATTACTCAAAAGAGGAAAGATAAAATTTACCTTGAGTTATTTCACGAACTCCATATTTTGGACTATAAATATAAGCCAAGCTGTCCCCAACATTACACGCACAAGCTATAAACTTGCTGGACTTTTTTATTTGGGTGACAACTACAGCACACAAAGTGGTAAGTGTTCCATTTTCTTGGAGAATCAGATTATGAGCTTCACTGAATGATCTTAATAGACTAATAAATATATCCTGTCAAAATTATAACATATGAATGATCATAAATAACAATACTTCAAGATAAGATATTTAAATTCTAAATGCCATGCTAAGAATCTTAGAATTAAAAGCAGTACATATTACAATAAGAAAAAGATCATAATGAATTTATGCATACATCAATACAATTGGATAACCTAATTTAAAAAATTATTTTAACACACATGTGCATAAGCATGCACACACAAACACTAATGGCAACTTGTCCACCAGGGCGTCAGAGCCGAAAACTCCCTTAAATTTATTTTTAAAAGTTGTTTTTTTTTTTTTTTTTTCATATTTAGTTTTATCACCTTCCCATTTTGAAATTCCAATACTATTTGCTCACTTTGTTGTTTAATTAAAAGAAAAAGAAGGGAAAAAAAAAAGCAATACAAATATAAAAATAAGAAGCGAGTCAACAAGAAAAAGAAATCTAACTTAGGATGATTCATCCAGCAGGCCATGAAAGCCAACAGAGACAATAATTAACTGACTGATTTAAAGAAAAGTACAACTCTTCTATCCCTATGAATTTAGAGGCATTGGAGCTGTAATCAGGGTAGACACAGCTTGGGTCATTGATTTTTTTTCACTCCCTTTTAAATTTTGTCTTGTTCTCTCCTGTCTCTCTCTCTCTATGATTTTTTTTATAAATTATGATTTTTATTGTCTTGACAGACACACATCTGCTTTACTGAATATTCATCTTCTTTTGTCAAAAAATTATTCTATGGGAAAAAAAGGGGGGGGGATAAATTCCAAAAACAATATTGAAATTAGAATTTTATCATGAATAAATTATTCGCATTTATTACATGTATAATATTAAAAATGTTGCAGATAATTTATTGCACATCTTATTCGATATTCATTTTTGGACCAGCATTATCAAGCTGATTAGCAATGATGGAAGTGAGTGAAACATCAATATTTTTATTTGTGGAATTACCATTTCACTATTTACATTATTTTCTACTAATAAAACTACAAGGAGTTTATGACATATACTGAGTAATTAATGTATCTGAATTGTCAATTTACATGCAGATTCAGAATTAACAGTGCTAGGGTGCAAAAATATATAGGGTGCAGTAAAATAATATGCAAAGGTTATCAGAATATTCCAAAAATAGATTTGTAAAAAAGCAAAAATAGAAATATTTAATTAATTTATCATGAAACTGTATAAATTTTTAGAATCAATTTATGAGTTTTGATCAATACTATTAGTAATGTTTTGTAGATAATTTATAATTACTTAATAATACTAACAACATTTATTATGTTTGGAAATCTTTATAATATACTTTACATGCAATAATTCATATCAATATTCACAATCACTTTATCAAATTTACACAGAAATACACATTTTAATTTCAAAAGGAGTAAATGTCAATATAGTCCATACAGTTAATCTCACATACCCAAACATAATTTAAATAAAAACTCCTAATACACAGTATAGTTTTTTACTTACCAGTGTTGTAATGTCACCAGCTCCTTCTCTGTACAAAACTTTATTAAGGTAATTCACACACCCATGTATTGCACATCTAGCAGCTAAACAAGATTTTTCACCCCAGTTCACACCATCAGCCAAAACCAAAAGAGCACTGTTTTCCCTCATCACTACAGCATAGGCATCTGCTATGGGATTACCTAAATATATATAATAATAACAAAATCAATATCAAAACATGATTTCAGCCTTTATTAAAAAACTAGACAAAATAAACAAGGAAATGTTCACTATCAAAATGCAACAATGGTTGTTCAACAAATTCTTTTTGTAATTCTTGATAATAAACCAATATTCTTTAATTTTCTTAAAAATAAGCACCAACATATACAAAGAGAATCAAAATATAATTGCATAAAATCAGATGTCATGCAAAATACAACTACCGATTTTTTTTTTTTTTACTTTTTTATCCTATAATAAGTGATTTTTAATTCATAATATAAATATAGTAGAACTTCAATCACCAACTGGAACTTTATTTAATCCTGATAGTAAAATATCAGAAAAATCAAATTTTTTGGAAAAAGGATTATTTTTAGGCAAGGGGTGAGGTACCTTCCTCTTGAAATTTGTTTATAAAGTATTAATTTAATTACTACAAAAACAATGTTGTTTACATTTTATTCACTGACATATGGTAATAAAATATCACTGACTGCACATATCAACCTCTTACTTCAATATCTCTACTTAAGAGGAATTTGTTTGCAAATTCCTTTTTTTTTAAATTTTAAAACAGAACCCGATAACTGGATACTGAATAATTGGATTTTGATTAGAGAATATGTTTTTAAATTCTACAAAAAAGTACCTGCATTTTCTTTTGTTACAGGATGACATTCATATAAAGTTGTAGCAATTCCATAGGCTGATTCACAAGGAGAAAACCAATCCTTAATACCAGCAATTTCCATCGTTTTGGACTCAGCATTATCACTTAACTTATTCTGATCACCATCAGACCATGATTCTGTATCTATTAAAATATTTAAGATTTTGAAATTACATAGGCCACATATTTTATACTTTACTAATGCTAATAGATTTAATTAAAAAATTATATGTTTACACATGAATTTGATATGCTTTCTGTTCTACAAGAAGTATGTGCTTCACAGTATATCACTAAGAAGTATATCATCAGAAATATCACTTTACCATGAGGCGATATGGGATGTGCGAAGGATAGAACCTGGGGCCTTTTGGTTAGCAGTCCAGTAACTTAACAATTTTACCAAAACGATCGTTCAGGTAGAAGAGTTGTTAACTGGCTTATATGCTATTCACCACAGTACTCTCCCTCCAGTGAGTCGGAGGCGAGGCGAACAATATGGATGTTGAATGGTGATGTAATATTAGCTGTTATCTTAATGGGCCGATACCCAGTTGAATAGTGCCAAGTGTTATGGCGAGCGTGTGTGGGTGCTAATGCGCCAAGCGTGTCTGACGACTTTGGGTTTGCTGCGTCAAGTGAGTCTGACGACTTTAGTTGCGGGTAGATGGCGCCACAACAGCTGTGCGAAGGTTGAAGGTTCATCGTCCGAGGTCACCAATGAGGTGGTATGCGATGCGTGAGGATAGAACCTGGGACCTTGTGGTTAGCAGTCCAGTAACTTAACAATTTTACCAAAACGATTGTTCGGGAAGAAGAGTTGTTAACTGGCTTATATGCTATTCACCAAAATTACAAAATAAATAAATATTGTGCTATCAGCTATTACACAGATTTGATATTTTTGGAAGTAAGAGAAATTTATTTGATGTTAATTAAAGTTATTAATAAAAATTATATAATTTGGAAACAGGGATGGATCACAAAACTTCACAGCTTAAGTAGCTCACAGGGTCCCATTGATGGTGTTTTATATATGGAAAAATAAATATTTTGGAACAATATAAACATCTGTTCTATGAGTTTTAGTTTGAATCTGAAACCCTAATTTTCATATAGTAAAAAAAATAAAAAAATTTTACCACAACGTGCAGAGTTTCCTTCTTCTGTTGCTTCCTTGCATTTCACCAAATTTTCAGAACTATCTCTTTGATCTTCATCTATGAAATGCACATCTATATCTGGAAATTCAAATGGCTTTGGTTCCAGATCCACAGTAGTTAATCCACCCTGGGGTCCAGTACATGCAGATAATACGGTTCTGGATAATGGAGCTATTTCTTTCACAGGCAAATCATAATAAGATTTTCCATACAAAACTTTAGGATGATATCTCTTTACTTCCCTACAAACAAAATCACATGGTTATTTTCTAATTTACTCTCACAACATAAATTATACAAATAATTATACAACGTAAGTTATACATACAACAAATATATATTTAGCATTTGTTTATTTTTATACAGCAATAAATCAAAAATTAAAAACAAAATAATTAAAATAATCTGAAAACTGTCAAGTAAATCTGGGAATGTCATCATCTTTGCATTTTATGTGCAATAGAAAACAGTAATCTTAGCACAAATTGAAAATTCCCCCAAAAAAAACCTTTATCAATATAATTTAAAAGTCACTAAATAATCCCAAGATCATGGGAAAAAAACAAGTACTTTATATATATACTTATATATATATATATATATATATATAATGATATTTCTTAATTTAAATCTTACTTAATTTCTTAATTTTTTTAAAAATTAGCTCAAGTTACTTTATTCTAGAATTTTCTCTATTTATTCAAATACTATTTTTATTTAATTATTTTTAACACATGCTCTAAAAATTCATGATACGTGCATTTTTTTATGCTCTAAGCAAAGGACTTCATGCCAATAGTATTTTTTCAAAGATATTCAAGATTCTCTTCCCCAAATTAACAGATGTCAAAGAAATTCTCTATCAGAAATTTTTAGTAAAATCGAGAAACGGAAAATTTTCTGTCACTTTGCTCATGTGTTCTAGTATCAACAGATGTATTCTGCTTTTCATCTGCTTGTACAAATTGTTGCCTTCCTCTGGAAAAATACATAGAAATATATTTAAAATTTATCTTTCCTTTCGATCACATATATGCCTAAATTATGATATATATATATATATATACATTTTAAAATAATAACAACAAAAATATCTTTAGCAGTATAAGAATGCAAGCACTTAAAATTAAGTTTTCTTATGTGCTATATTTGACTATACATCACATATTCATATTACAATTATAAGTCTAAACAATAAAAAGGAATATTCTAAGTATTTACTTAGCATCGTGAACTAAGCCAATATCTTTTTTAAAAACTCTCAACTCTTAGTGTTGATGTGTTACATATATGTTTACCAGTTCCCCAGGTATGCCATATATGTTTGCTGGGCATATCAGAATAAAATTTCTTTCTCCATATAATCTATTGTATCTTGTATTAATCTCTAATATTCCAACATTTTTAATAAATATATAAATATACAAAAGTTTTTTTTTTTTTTTTTTTTAATTTCCATTGAGAGAAAATCTTGTATTACTAAACAAAAATTAGTACATTCAAATATTTTCCTCTCTTTGAATTCCTCATCAAGACTTTATGAGATTTTTCTAAGTTTATGTAGATGTACATAAAAACTATGACTAATTATTTATTTCTGAAGAGTTTAATATCTCATTGCAAAATCCGAGTTGTGATAGGAAGCACTATCCTTAAGCTTTTAAATTAATAATTAAAAAAAATCAAAAATATTCTGTAGATACCTCACAAGCTGAATAAAAAAACTATAAATGTTTTCAATTTAATTTATTAAATAATTCAGAATAAATCTTTGTGAAGTAGTGGCAGCTAACTGAGCCTGATGCTGATATAAAAATATATGCACAGGAAAGAATTATTGGCAACAGAATGTCAAAAACTGATATATATTTCCTGTACTAAATGATACAGGAAAAAAATTCCTTTTTGCCCTGTCGTAACTAATACTGTTTTTTGCAATTATAACAATAAAATTTTAATGCAGGTTTTAGTGATATTTACCTCAATAAAAACTTCTTAACAGAAAATAAAAAGAGGAGGAATGTATCATTACAATTGCAGAATTCCATATTTATATAGCAAACTAAAGAAGAATCTAAAAAAGAAAATTTAAAAAAAAAACGCACCCTAGTAAATATTTATGAATAAAGGAGCCAGTTGATGTTGGAGATGTGCATGGTGATTTATAATTAGGTTTCTTTTCCTGTCCTGTAGAAAGCTGACGAAGGAAACCACCCACTTTTTCTCGAAAGGTTGGCATCATTGCACTAACAGAAAAACGTACAAAAACACAATAAAATAATTAATAAACACCACAACACTTAAAAACTCGAGAGACAAATAACAACAAACATGATCAAAGCAAATGGTTGCCAGATTTCGTTTTCAAAATAAAACATAAACGGAAGATTTTGTTTAAAAAGCAAAATTTGAACTAACCTTTTGATTTTATAAATTATAACTAAAAAGTAGTTAATACAGAATAAAATCAAATGATATCCTCGTTTTTGTATTAGAAATCTAAGAAAAGAAATCATACATCTGTTCACAATTTCTCCTCCGTCCATCGAATGACGTAAGAAACATATAATAAGGGATATTTATATTTTTATTTTTAATGAGATTCATTGTTAAATATTGACTATAAGTAGTAGTTGTAAATTGTATAACTAAGATAGTTAAATACAGTAAGTAATGTATTTTTTATTCATAGTTATTGTGAATAATAGTTAGCGGCGGCACATCGCACGCCTAAATCTTCACCATTTTCGTATTTCTTTCCATGAACCTGGTTCTGTTGCTGTAATACTTTTGTTACCAGATTGAAAAGTTTATGTTTTTGGTTTGAGTTGATTTCACGAAGATCTTGTCAGTGTAATATTTGTTTATTTGTATTACTTGAGACTTTCAGAGTAGTTTTTAATTTGAAAATTCATATTAATATGAAATATTTATTTATCATTATTCAAATATGGCCGTTATTTACCCCCGAGTGATATATAGATGTAAATTTTAATGCTTGATGAGAATTACTATTTGAATTAACATTATATTTTGCCATACCTTGCAATTAATGATATACTAATAATTTTTGTCACATTTTTACAATATCTATCTTTTTAATTGCAAGCTTTAATTCGCAGTAGATTTTTTCTTATCTTTGAATTTATATTGTAAGGACTTTCACAGTTTGTGATCATAACTTGTGTCGGAAAAAGTACATTTATTTCCGTACATTCTTTTTTTAATTCGTGAAAATTCTTTCAGTTACTTATTATCTAAAACATATATTCTCTTGTTGAATGCTTGTAAACATTTTAGCGTAATGTACTTTAAATTTCGGGATAATTTTTTATGCTTTTAATAATTCATGCAAATTTCATATGTATTAGGTTTTGGTATCACAGATAACATTGCTCTCTGATTGAGTTTTCATTAAATTATTATATAATAATGAAACGGAAGAACTAACTCTAGCTATACTTTATTTCTATCTTTAAAATTTTGCAGTTTATTAATTGTGGGGTTCAAAACATTTTAGGAAATATGTAAGTTTTTATGAAGTTTTTTGTACCATTATTACTTCTAATTTATTTGTTCAATATTTATCACAATTATTTATTTATAATTAATGCATCCTTTAATTCATTGTTTGTTATATTAGTATACAGCATGTCATCTAACAAAAACTTATATTTTAAATATAATGACTTTTAATTGCATATTTTTGTTTATAGTAAGTTTTTTTTAAAAATTATTTTCAAATAGTGCATGTACCTTAGTTATAGTTTTTTTTTTTTTTTTTATGAAATAAAGTATATTTTGTAAAGTCTATATTTTTCTGTTAGTTAATTTCTTGCTTAAAGAAATTTAAATCTATATATAACTCTTTTCCAATATTATTTGTAGATTTAAGAAGTGAAAAGTTATAAATCAATTTTAATTACATGAAATTATTGCAGCTTTTTATATATTAACTTTTAGCCAATATAATTTTATTCGATGATACTGTTTTTGTTTTCATTTGAAAAATTGAAAATAATTCTTTGCATTTTTAGTTGGCTGATTCTTTACTTGATATTATTAATTAGCTGTTGAAATATAATTGGATTAATAAAAATTCTTTCAAAATTACAATTTAATTTAAAATATTCTACTTGTGATCATTGTGATAAATTTTATTTTCTCTTATTACTTCTATGATGACCATTACTGTTGTCTGTTTTAACCACATGCCAATAATTAATTGCCAAAACCAGACGTTAGTAAGCCTTTCATGACTAAGATTTATCAAAAGCATGTTATTAATACTGAAACACCTGAAAATAGAATTATTACAAACAGGCTATTAGATTGGAATTTTAAAATCTTATACATGGTTCTAGCAAATAGTTTCTTTGAAAATGAAGCAATATCATAGCATTTTTTCTCTTCTATTATTTTTATTTAAATATAAAAATATTATGTAATATGAATGAATGAAAAATGAAACTTTATTTTTCTGGTTGGTAATTGTTCCCAGGTTATAAATTATTAGTAATATTCATTCATTACATTGATAACTTTTCCATATTTCAAAATATAAATTTCAGTTCCTTTTGATTAAGAAAGTTGTAGAATACAGTCATATTTTTCTTGTTGGAATGGGTTTTTTAACAATCTCCTCTTTTAGTAGGAGAAAAATAAGAGAATTAATCAGCAAATGTACTTTAGTAGTTAATAGTTTGGAGAGTCACTTGTAGTACATTTAGTATTATAAATATTCTTAACATCTAGTTTAATGTGAGTTTTTGGGTTGTGTTTGCTTCAGGCTATCAGCAAAATCTTGATGCACTGAATTTGAATTCATTTATATATACATGCAGGCTAATTTTTTAACTACAGCTATAAATTATTTCCAGAAAGAGAAAAGGCTACTAAAAGTAAATATCACGACCATATCTGAAGATAATAAGTGCAGATTATTCTGTTTATGGGTGTAGAAGATTCCCACTCAAACTTATTCTTGAATTTCTTTCAAATTCTATCTTATATATGTGTTTGTTTGTGTGTGATAAATTGAATTGATCTTACTTTGATTTTCTGGAATTGTTTTAATTACCACCTGCCTCAGATTTCATTGCAAACCTTACAAGAAAGAAAGGGGAGAGGATGAATCAGCAAATTGTTATGTTATATTCATTGTTTTTACTTCCATCAAACTTTGCCTTGGATGTTTCCTTTCACTAAATGATTGTCTGTATCATCATGGTGTTGAAATAAACTAACCTTTAAAATATATAATTTCATTTTGGTTTTTAGTAATTGTTTATTTAACATATATTATGTCTCTGTTTCAATCATATAAATAACCCATCTTAGTTTCATCTTTTGGATATAGAACGAAGGCACTTTGTAAAATTGATAGCATTACCTTCTAATTTTAAACAAACAGTTATTGTATACATATAACTATTTTGTGTATCTCAGAAATGGTTCTAATGATTTGAATCAAATTTTATATTTAGATCATGTTTTGCTTTCTAAGTTTATTTATAAGTGTCTTTCCTAAAGAAAACATGATTTATATATATATATAACTAAATGCTGTATACTGGCTATACATATATAAATTACATGACCTGCATAAACTTATGCTGAGATGGAGAGGTGGTTAGGGTTTTGGACTTCCATGCATTTTTCTAATGTTCGTTCTCACATTAGCAATTCAACTGGATTTCACTTATAACTTTAAACAAGCCATAGGATAGGATTTTAATTATGATTTTATAAAAACTAAATAAATTATCATGCAAAGCTTGCTCTGTAAGGTACTAATATTACTTAAAGAGGAACCTTCTCTATCTGGGAAAGAAAGTTTTATTTCGACTATAGAGGATACTTCTGTTTTACTAAAGTGCTGACTGCTTCTTTTGTATACAGCCTGCTAAAAAACAAACTGCTTGCTTTCTAAGGAGCCTATGTTTACTGTGATCACATTGTCTTTGAAAATGTACCTAAATATTGCATAGAATTCACTTGTGAAATCTATCTGCTGTATAAATTGTTTGAAAAATTAGGTCATTTTCAAAATTAGCTTATTTCTTATATATGCTAATTCAAAAAAATAAAATTGTTTTACCCTTTGTTTATCATTTTGTGTGACATTGTTCCATTGTTGAAAAATGTTTACTAATGTATTAATCAAATAGCCAAATTTTAATTATAAAAATACCTATTATCTTGCAATTTTTAGCAACTTACTGCTAGCATATGATTAGTTGCTGTAAACCTGAAATCGTTTGGGATTTTTTTGGTAATTAATTGTAGGCATGCAGTTAATATATAAGTACTAATAAACGTATTTAAAAAATGAAAACAAACTTCTTGATCAAGATATCAGAAGTTTTTTTCTTCAAATGAATGCCGATTAAAATCGAATTTATGCACCTATTTTCGATATGTAAGTGATATTTTTGATGTAGTAACAAAAACAGCATCATGTTTAACAGGAGCAGCTATCTTATTCCTCAAAATAGGTTTTTAAAGCATTGATGAATGCCTCATGATATAGTTGCAGGGATAATAAAGTCAATAATAAATTATTTAACCGTTGATAAAAAAGTTGCTTTCCCTCTTCTAGTCTTAATAGATCGCTTTCAAAATTGAGGAGGTAACATATTGGCCATACATTCTTGACACAAAAACATTTGTCAGATCTCTTGGGAACCTCCTCTTTTGCATTTTATTTTCAAATTAATTTTATTTAACTAATATTTTCCTACAAAATATTTTTTATTTTAAATTTTTTCATGTAATCGTCTGGTCGCACACTGTCTTTCTCTGGAATGATTAGTGAGTGATTTGCAATATTCCATCTTAATATCTTAAATAGGTGCATAAAATCCTATGTTTAAGTAAAATTCTCTTGATAATTCTTATAATTCTCATTGGCTTTGGGATGCTTGTAAATTTTTCGATATGCTGTCGGTGATAATATGGATTTTTAAAATAAATTATCCCTATGGGGTAAAAAAAAAAAATGCTATTTCAAATTAACTTAAATTTTATTAAAAAATTTCCAATTTGAACAAGCTATGAAACATTTTTGACCCTATCTAGATTGGAAGAGGGAAATGGCATTCTGAAGTGTATATGTAAGAAGAAAATGAAAATATTCAGTTATGATAATATATATATATATATAAATTTTAATTCAATGTTTGTAATAAAATAGCAAACAAGCTGTCATAAATTTTCTTCAAAATTAATCAGTAAATGAATAAGCAATATAAATTTTCATTTTAATGACCCTCAATTGTGTAATGATTCATAATTTAAGATATCTATTTTCATTATTGCAATTTGATTGCTTTTATATCTAATTTTATTATTTTTTACAGAAATTACCGTCAGTTGGGAAAAAAAGAGAAGAGGTGAATGAGATACAAGGAGGATATTAGGAAAAACAATTTTATTTAGTGTCATCCTTTAATATATCAATATATTAACAATGCAAAGAGAACGCTTATTTCCTTGTAAAGAATGTGGAAAAAGTTTTCATCAAATGAATCAACTTCGACAACATATGATCATTCATATGCCAGAAGAAGAACGGCCATTCAGCTGCTATATATGTGGCAGGAAATTCAATAGACTTCATCATTTAAAACTTCATTTAATGGTTCATTTAGGACAAAGTCCACATGTGTGTGATATCTGTGGAAGAACCTGTAATCAACTTAGTGATTTAAAGAAACATCAGATGATTCACACTGGTGAACGGCCTCATACCTGTCATATATGTGGTAAAGGATTTATACAAGTTGGTGGTATGAGGCGGCATATACAAAAACATGAGGAGGAAGCAGAATTATCTTTGACCTGCAAAGTTTGTGGGAAGGATTTTACAAAAATAGGTTATTTGAAAAAGCATATGGTTACTCATTCTGAAAATAAGCCTTTCACATGTGAAGTTTGTGACAAAACATTTAGTGCAGAAGCTGGTTTGAAACAGCATTTATCTATACATAGTGGCGAAGAACCTCATGTTTGTGAAGTCTGTGGCAAATCTTTTAAAAGAAGTGGCAATCTTGAAAAGCATTTAGTTACTCACTCAGGTTCCTTACCTTATAGCTGCAATCATTGTGGTAAACAATTCCTACAAATGGGAAGTTATAAAAGACATGCTTTAAAAAATACTTGCAACAGAAACGAACAATTTGAAACTCTCGATCCACTTCCCACAGACGATGAAATGTCAACATCCGAGAGCGGTGAAAATTTTACTGCAAGTCTCGGCAACAATTCTTGGGTTGTGAATGATCAGATTGTCATTAAAACTGAGATGTCTGAGGAAGAAAACAGTATTAAGGATGAAGAGACTTACATGATTGTCATTAATGACTCCAATATAGGAGATATTGCAGGTGACATCATTGAGGCTATTTAAGAAAATTCAATATCATTTAATGTTATGTATTTAAAAAATTAAAATGCATTTTTTAATTTGTACCTTATATTTTTGCCATATTTAAAAAGCTATTTATCCTTTTCATTATATTTACTTAATAAATTATGACTGACATTTATTTTTATGCAGAATATCTAAAGTATTTTTTTAGATTTTAATTTAATTATAATAATATTTTATTTCAATTTCTTCTTCTTATCAAAAAGTAAACTGTATTTTATATTAATTAAAAATAATTTGCAAATTTCTGTAGTTAACAATATTATATTGACTTGAAAGATACTGCATTCATCTAAATTATTTATAATTAATTATACTAACAGTTACCTTTAGTGATCTGGAATGTTGATGAATTTTCAGCTATTCATGGCCTTCATATTTCCTTGAACAAAGTATTTAAAACTTCATATTATAATAGGCATTAAACCAATAATATTTACTTCTCTGTGAATGTACTTGTGTAATTTTATGTTGGTAATATCTAAAAATTTAATCTTTGATGTAAAATTAATGCAACAGAATGACTCATGAGATCAATGAACATCTGAATTAATTTAAAAATTATGTTAAAAATAACTATGAAATAAAATTCTGAATTTAAAAAAATTTGGTAGAAAATCATTTAAAAATATTTTTTTATATAAAAATAAAGATTTTTAAAATATCAAAAATTTAGTATATTCAATTTCTTTACATGACTACAAAATGATTTTATGTATGACAAATATATTTAATGAATGGTATACTCCAGAAGAAGCCTGCTTGAGTTTTGGAAAATATATTGAGTTTTTTATGAAATGATAAAGAAACATTGAAAGCAAGTCAGCTTAGTCAATAGATGTGAAAATGAAGTTGCCTTCAAATGAAAACTTTGAGCATTAATGGGTTGAGTTTAAATGTGTTCATTTCAGTTAAATAACAGTATTTTTGAACTGTATATGTTTCATATTTAGTTTTAAGAGTGAAATTTGCAACAAAAAAAATGACAGATAGTATGTCCAACCGAAAGATCTATCAAATCATATTACATGAAAAAGTCAGCAATAATGAATAAAAATTAACTCACTTCTAATTTTTAAAATAAATGTGTATCTTTGTACAAAGCCAAGATTATGCTTATTGTTTGTATTTTAGTCAAATCCTGGTGAAATATTTTGGTATCACTAGTTTGATATGTCAAAATGTTTTACTATTATAATAAATTATTTTGCAGAAAACAGCAATATTTGCAAAAATTCAAAAGATTAGGTTTTGATTGCCAATTATAAATTTTATGTACAAGTTTCAATTAAATAAGATACTATTTAAGTCTTAGTTTTTAAAGGAAAAAGTAAGTACATGTGGATCTTATCCATTTAATTATGTTAGTGTGGATGGAAATTTGAAAGATAACACTGACATGTGTCATCTGAACATGATTTAAAATTTCTAATTTTAAACCTAAATAATCAACAAAATAGAAACACTGATATAACTAAACAACTTTATGTCAATACTTAAAAAGAAAAAAAATTACATCTTATACTAGTAATATGGATTACCAAGATCTTATCAGCGTAATTATCTTTATTAATCCGAAATTTTTGATTTCTGTTGTGATGAATATCCAAAACTAATAATATAAATTTTAATTAAAAAATCTAATTATATTTTTATAATTATCTTTTTCATAATACATGCAAAGAATATAATGATTTCAGTATTAGTATCTTTCATATAATAATAAAATACAATTTTTCTTTGAAAAAAAATACCTTTTATATTACAATAGCAAATGAATTAAAATTAATACTCTTAATATCTTTTAAATGAGCAGCAAAATTGTTAATTTGATTTGATAGAAATATTTTTTTTGTAATCTAAACGAATAACTAAAATTAATTTAAAATCAAATTTGTTTAGCTGTTGAAAAAATATTTTTTACATTATGAAAGTATAGATTTTTGTGATATAACTAAATAAAACCCTAGGAACAGATAAATTAATCTTATTATGATAGAACTTAAGAATAAGTTAATAATAATAGAACAAGAACAAAGAAAAATTCTTCTTTAAAATGCTTTAGAAACAATTGCAGCCAGTAAAAAACAAAGAAATTTATTTCAAATATAATTTTTATATATTACAATTTATTTTAAAGACATAGTTTTCATAACATTGGATCTATGATAACAGTAATTTATAGAAAAAGATCTTGTTGCATTTGATCTTGATCACTCGAAGTAATGAAACTTTATTTTAATATTTCATACCAGTTTTACTTCTAAAAATATGTGAAACTTGTTTCAAGATGCAGCAATGGTCATGATATGTTTTATATCTTCTTGACATTTCAACAGATTGAGATATGCTTTATATTTCTTCTTATGGTATCTAAAATAGTACATTCAATAATTAAAATGTTTGAAGAAAAATATATTAAAAAATATGTATCATATAAGGTAATATTAAATGACATTATACTCAACGTAAAAACAAACTTGCATACAAAAGTTTCTTAATAACACATAAATAATAGCTTTGGAGACCAATATATACAATAACACTCAGAAATTCCATAATAAGTAGATTACTGAACCTTATAAGTTTGTAACATTGGGTTTAACTTTGTATAATAATACAAGTAAATAGCAAAAGAAATAGTTTAGAAAAAAAAGTGCATAATAACAAATATAATTTTTACACATATTTCAAAAAAGCTCATACAGTATTACCCTGCTTTTACTCCTATTTTTAATGTTTTCTTGTCTTTTACAATAGCTTTGGTAGATCTTAATCAGATTTCTTATGTTTATAATGTATTAAAATCCTCAGATTTATGTGTATAAAATTGTTTCCTGCCTTTTAGATAATGCCAAGCAATTTTAGCAAAATAAAAAAATATTTAATCTACCAGTAATATTTCTGAATAATTTTTACATTTTCTGTGGATAGCTAGTGCCCTCAGTGAGACAGCCCCCCTCCCATAAGTGCCAAGTGAGTTTGAAAATGAGTTTTTAAAGCCAGTCAATCAAAACTGGCTTTAAAAAGGTGACATAAATGCACAAATGTTTTGACTCGATGAGTCCCAACATATCTAACTCTTGTGTCTCTATTGTTATGTCACAATGAAAGGGGAATGAAAATAATTTTTATGTACTTAAAAGACAAATAGAGAATATAAAGTCATGAAAACAAGTTAGTTTTCAAATACATATTTTGGAAGGAAGCAATAATTTTTTTCTTTTGTAATAAATTGTAGTTATTACAAGAATGTTTTCTTGTAATGTCTTGCAATAAATTGAGTTAATGTTTTCATGTAGAGAAAAGTATTCATTTACATTTAAGCTGATTCCATGTCTGCACTATGAAAGATAATAAAATTGAAAGAATGTGTTACACAGTATTTTAAATATCTTTTTCCTAGACACTATATAAGCAGAACTACAATGCAAATGCATTATCAGCAATTAATTTAAATATTTGATTTAGGAATAAGAATGAAATACTATAGACTCTTATTGATATAGATTTATGAAATGTTTATTTCATTTTTCCTCAGCATTTTTATACATGTTAAGGGACATTTAATTTTTATAAATATCCTTGGATATACATTTTTTTAATGTAACTAAAATTCTCATTTCAATATCAGATTTCATAAAATCTAATAAACTCATATGAATGTTTTTTAAAGAAAATTACTTCACAGCTAATATACTACATATACAAGAAAGTACAGTAATTGTCAAAAAATTCGAACTCGAGATTTTGACAAATCTTGGACCTTCTCGAGTTCAAAAAGCACATTTTTGGAAAGGGTCCATCTATCTGACTGTAACAAAGATAACGCAAAAAATGTTTTGAGCTAGATCGATTAATTTTGGCATACAATGTTTATACAGAATTTGTAGATTTCTTAACATTTTGTGTAAAATCTGTTCAGAGGAAGTCTATTTGCCCAGCTCTTCAAATATAAATAAATATGATGACTAGGAAAAGAAATATAGATAAATAAAATCTAAAATGTTGAATTAACTTCTATGTCTAGACACCCATCAAATTTTGAGCCAAATCCAACAAGGGCTGATTGTCTGTATATTTAGAAACATGCCAACACCATAACTTTAAAAAAGAAGTTATTTAAATATGTCATATTTGGAATGGCAGTTTACAAATACTAGTGTAATTTTGGGCTATTTTTTTTTTCAATCTGGTGTGAAAAACAAATCTAAAACACAAAATCGGTTATCAGATACTATTAACCACATGCCAGGGATTAATAATGAAATAACTTGCTGCAGATGACAATAGATTCAGTAAAAATGCTAAATTCAAGCCTAAGGCTCATATTTTGTAACTATTGTATGTAATATTATGTATATATATAACCTTATGTGGATGCAAAATCAGGCTGAATTTCTTCATTTTCATTTGGTAACAGCTTATAAGTTTGGATTGTTTACATGCTTGTAAAAAGTTCGTGACTCCTTGTCATTTTTTCTTTCTTTTTTAGTTGGATAATGTGTTAATTGAGTTGAAGTCAAGCAGTTTCAATTAAACCATTCATAAAAAGGTTCAATCAGAATAAATGAAATATAAGTTGAACATGTTTTATATGGAGTGAAATTTGCACACATTGAGCATCACCATTTTGAAGTATATCTAACCACTCGGAATGTTCTCTCATTATAGCTCATGTAAATTTAAAATAACAGGATAAAAATAATATAATTATTTTTATAAGTATTAATAATATAATTATTTTTATAAGGAAGTTCACTGATATGACTAATCTTATTAATACTAATTGCCATAGAAAATTACTTGTCCATTATATCAAAGAATTTTGATGAATACATTGTATCAAAACCTCAGAAGTCAATTTAATTTTAATTTTTAAGCATCTTATAATTCTATATTCGTGCCTCCTAACATTTTTATATATAAATCTCAGCTATCAAGAAAATGTATTTTTGGAAATTGATTTAGTTTTTAGCAATTTATAAAAAACTAAAAGTAATATCCATGCAATTTAAATAATTTAACTTTACTTTTAGTAATGAATGCATTTATAAAATCTCACTACTAGCTGAAATGCATAAATAAATGGAGAGTGAGTGAAGTGTGCAGGGACCATGTACTGATCCGAAGAGAATAGCCCTAGAAAGCTAGAAGCACTGTAAAATATTTTCCCTCTAATGAAAATTAGAACATTCATCATTTTTTAGACTATCATCTGGCTAGCAGGAAAAAAAAAGCATCAATTATTTACTGGCACTCTTTATCCCATAAATAAAAGAGTGGATTGATTTGGAAGTAATTAATGAGTACAAAAAAGAAATTATAAAAAAACATAAACATTAATCTTTTTTTAATTCGCATTCTATTCATTACTGATAATGAATATTAAATTTAAATCTAGAGTGACATTTAGAATAAGTTTTCACTTACTCTTGGTCATTAATGTTTGGTTTTATAAGTTTTCCATTTCCACACATAGTTGTCATAGCAGAAACTACTGACGGATAGTACTTAGCTGCACTAGCAGCAAGAATAGCACAACCCAGTAAAACAGGTTCAGAGTTATTTGGAACAATTATTGGCAATCCTAAAATATAGAAAACCATTTCAATTTAATAATTCACAACAAAAAAATTGCATGACTGTAACTTACTGTGTTATACTTTTCCAATACGAATTTTAATTGGCTTTCTAAAAACATATAACACTTTTAATATAAAAAATTTCTTTTATTAACTATTTGTAAATAAAAAATATTTATTATGTTAATACTACATGCAGATAATTTAAGTTAAAATAAAGCAAAATCAACATCCTTGTTAGATATTCAATATCCAAGAAAGCAAATCTGCATGCAACATCAATTCAATAAATGTATTATATTTAAGAAAATGAAAAATATCTATTTGAAATGAAATGCATATATTTGAAATCCTACAGAATAGTCAAAAGACAGATCATTCCAGAACAAGTAACCTGAGTAAGTTACCTGTAACATCAGCATGCATTTGAACATAAAGAGGATTTTTAGAAAGACCACCACATACAAGCAGGCATTTAATAACATGACCTTTTTCTTCTAAAGCACTAATAATGTGTTTTGTGCTATACTGAAAAAAATGAAAGAAAATTTAAAATCTTCATGAATTGTTTTAATCACATAATCCAACAGAGTTATTACATATTTCTTTTTTTCCAGGATAATTATATTTTACTTTTTAAATAAAAATTTTTACAGAAATTTTTTAAAAATAAAATGCAATATATTCAAAAGTTAACATCAAGTACATGCACAACAATTTATAATAGTATTATTACCACATAATAATTGATAAAATGGATTTCTTGATGTTCAGAAATATCTGCACCTTCACACACATATATATTTCTTAAAAGCTGTAAGTGTTTCGAAGTTTTTAGTATTGTGAAGCTACAAGTACTGTGAAGTTTCTAATGAAGCAAAATTTTGAATAGCAGTTTGAATTAATAGAAATATAGGGATTTCATCAATAAATATGAATAATAATCATAAAAGTTAAAACCAGGTTGGCTTAAAACTAAAGAATGAAGTGACAACAAACCATTGGAAATTAATCTAAAAATCTTTATGTATTGCCTCTCTATATTCACATTTGTAGGATCTCATTGAATCCAAGTATTATTGATTGTGCTCATGGATATCTCTCAGCAGTTGGTGAATAATTTCACAAAAATGAATTCACTTTTATTATATTTGGGAAAAAATAATAGTTTCATAGTCCATTTTCTGTATGTTGCCATCTACTGATGATATAGAGAAATTAATAAAACCATGCTTTATTAATATAAAAACCATGGTCCAAATGATTGTCTGATTAGTGTGGTATATACCTTTGAAATCATAGACAGTACTAAATATGCTTTTAACAGTTAGTGGCAAATATATATATATTTTTAATAATCATTTTTCTAAGAGATAAGATTATACTTTTTATGAAATCATTTATATATTATAATGTTAAAACTTTATTGCCCAACAACTTTTGCATAAACAAGCAAGGACTACATTGAATACTAAACATTATTCTTCACTGAGTACTAATAGTTTATGTTGTAGTAGTTACAAAATAAAGTGATAGCTAGTTGAATTCAAGATCTAAAAAGCAGAAAGTAAGAGGAGAAAAAAATATATATCTTACTGTTTCGATAAATTATGATGTAATGAGAAGGAAAAAAATATAAGTGATACCAGTTATATAAACGATACCAGTTATATAAACATAATAACACAAAACAAATGAAGAGATGCATTCGGTTGCAAGTAATATTAAATGAATGCTCGATTTCTAACAGTTTGCAATTTTTTTCATAATCATTTGTCCAACCCATCTCCCAAAATTACTTGATTAGCATTCTTCTGTATGCTGATTTGAAAGAGATATACTTGCAAATATAATAGAGAACTGATCTTCCTTCGTCTGTGTGTAGTTGCTATGGTCATTAAACGACTCAACAAGAAATATTTATTAAATTCCACAATTAGCATCTTTCAAAGTTCAAACAGAAAGTTATGCTTTCTATCATTCAAATGGATAGAATACATTAGGAACAATGCATATTATCTACTCAAAGTAACAAGTTTTTCTTGCTGCAGATGTATTGCACAAGTAATGTAAAATTACTTGCTTTTACAAAGCACATGTATTCCCAAAATGAAGAGAATATAATAACTTTCAAGTTTAAATCATATATACATGGATCAATTACTTTTCAAAGGCACTGTACAATACCAAAATATGTGCCGTTCATTATCAAACAAAAAAAAATGATTCAAATATTTTCAAAATAAAATTTGAAAAAAATATTCAAAAAAAGTTTCTGGTAAAATATTTAAATAAATGGGGGTCAATATTAGGATTAAGCAGTACCAGAAGCAAATACACCATAATAAGAAGAGAAAAATACCACTAAAAGCTGCTGACATATCAAGAGGATTGAAAATTGCCATTACAACAAAATACGATAAATACATTAAATTAACAACTGAGCATGCATGATGTTCTATATAAAAATTACAATACAGTTGTTACTCATGAATGCACTTTATTTTTTGAAAACTTTTTTGATATGTCTGCTAAAATAATGGTGATTGTTCTCCAAATACCACAATTATACTGTTACGAATATGTAGTGTCACTTCCCAGCGTAGTGAGTCTCCTGGCAAGGAATACTGTTGTACGGATAGCTCTGATGGATGGCCGATCAGTGAATCCAACCATAGAGACAAAATCGAAGATTCCACAAGCCTCAAGAATCTTGGCAATAGAAACATCAGGATATGAATTTTGGTCATTTTTTGAAACCTACTTTCCCTATTGCAAAAATTATAAAAAGCCAAGAGACAGAGCTAAAATTAGTCATGTGTTGAGTAGACAGTCATTTGACTTGAACTCAACTAATAGTGGAGTGAGTTGTACACACATAAAGTTCTCATAAAAAACTTGGTGCATTTACTGTTATTAATTACTGATTTGCTGCTTATGTATTGCTATTTACCATAAGCATTTTTCTTGTGTATGCTTCTGCTGAGTTTTAAAACATGTCTGTGTTTTCATGTAGAATAAAGCAAAGTTATTTGTTGCAGAGTCTGCTGGGCCATTTCATTGGACTGCAGCAGACTTTGATTTTGAATTTTTGGTAACAATACATATGTTTAATTTGCTGTTCAATAATTTGTTATTTTTAGTTATTATTAGTATTATTAGTTATTATTAGTATTATTATTTATTATTATTAGTTATAATACCAATTTTGTCAAGCATCTAATGCTATTTGAGTTACATATAATTTGCATCTTATAAAATATTTCTGAACAAATTAAAAGCAGTTTTGTTCATTAATTTCTCAGTTTTAGTATAGCAAGTAAATAAAACTAGTTAATGTAATTGTAAATGCAGATGCATGAGAAATGTTATTGAATAAAAATCAATTAGGTTAAAAAATTCTGTTCGTTTTATCATAAAGATACAATTAATAAACTTACTGCTAAGGATTGGATAGTAGCAATATACTGTTTCACTAAATCTTCTTCATCTGAAGCAAGAGTAAGCCCACAAATCTAAAAGTATTTTAAATACACAGAATTTATAACTTTATCTGCAATTTGAAAACAAGGAAAATAATTATTAATTTCAAAAGTTTAGTTTATTAAAATTTAAAAAAAAATCTCACCATTCCTTTAATATCTGGATTTGCAAGGGGAGATCGATTTCCATGATAATCAGGATACACATGGTAATCAGAAGTCAATAAGGAAACAGAAGATAGACCTTTCTTTTCTTTTAACTCTTCAGCCCTTTCATTTAAAATGTTTGCTATGTGACTGCGAAAATAATGTTAATTATAATAAGCATTAAAAAGTTAAATCATGAAATAAATCTATTATTCAGTTTTGATTAACCTTAAAATGAAATAGGGTTTTTTTAAAAGGAAAAATGCATTATTAACAATTTTGTAAATGAGGAAATATAAAAATAAATTTAATGAATTCATTTATTATTAAAACTTAAGGTGCCATCACTCAGTACAACTGCAAATTCTTGAGAAAAACACTTTAATGAAGAATAGTAGTTTACAATGCACAAATAATAAATACAATTTGACTGAAAAAATATAGAAACCAAGAAAACAAATAAGTATGTTTAACAATTACTTTAGCTACAATGCTTACATAATAAGTCCATGAATTTTTTTAATAAAAATAAGAACATAAAAGCTTTAAGCATCTATATAAATTTTCTATCTATTTGCATGCAATATTTAAAGCAGAATCAAAATATATTCGATGAGTCAATAATTTAGAAATTTTGTAATTGTATTAAGAACAGGATTACAAGAATACAATGCACAGCAATGAACCAAATGTAGAAACACTCAGTATTTATGTCAGAGAAAAAATTCAGACAAAACACCACCTCAAATGAATAAAGATTAAAAGGAGGAATGATACACAATAAAATTTTTCCTACAAAGGAAAAAAAGAAGAGGAGAATAGCGAGGGAAGCCCACAATAGGATATTTTGGATGTTTCTGCTTCATATTTACCTTTCTTTCTCATATTTTAAAATCTTTTCTTTCAGAGCATTGGTTGCTGGATGACTATTGATAATGTGGTCAAGCTATTAAAAATGAAATTTTTAAAAATAATACTAGCAAGAAGTTTAAAGAGCTATTAGTAAAGCATAACTTTTAAAAAAGATAATATTGTTTTATCCATTTCAATTCTTTTCTATTATAACTAAATGAATCATATTCTATTAATTTTTATAACACACTTTGTTCATTAAACATAAAATATGAAAAAAATATGACTCTAAAATATTTCATTACATTTTTTAGTAATTATTTTGTTTTTAAAAATTTATAAACCAAAATATTGTGTTTGATAAATTTAATTCCTTATATATAATATTAATATCCATTAATAATAATGCTGTGTATATATAAAACATACAAACGATGCCTTATTTATTAATCTTTAATTTTCAGAAAAAATAATACATCGAAATTTCACTAATCACTAATTAAAAATTGAAAGAGTTAAGCCTTTCTTGCAAGAAAAATTTATACAAAATAATACTAATGATTATATTTAGTATTTGAAGCTAGAAATTTAAAAGATTTGATTGATTGATTTAGATTTGGGGCAACGAATAATAAAATTTCCAACTGTTCAAAGAATATCATTGAGAAAATTATCATTATTTATTATTGTTAAATGTGTTAAAATTACTTAATACTGGCTAACTTGCAAGTAAAAGTGAATCTAAAATAAGAAAACTGCTTCAATTTCTAAAAAACACAGTATCTAAGATTTTCTTAGATTGAATATATGTTTCTCTTGTATGTCTTTGCTGATTAAATCATTCATAGCAGTTGGTCTTCTCGAGTATAAAAGTTTCTATTCTTGTTTCAATATAGTGGCAATAAATTTGGGTTTAGCAGGAGGGTACTTGCTTTGGTTGTCATTAAAGAGAGTAGAAAATTGAATTTAATAGACTTTCTTCCCTTTTTATCTGCTTTTAAAAATTCAAAGAGAAAGTATTGTAATTGGCATAAAAATATAACCTTAAGATTTGAATAAATCTAAATAATTTAGCCCTATATGAGCTGAAAGAAGCTAATTTTTTTAATTTTATTACTATGGAAACATGATTACTTAAAACAAGGAACTGAAAAACGGAAATTCAATTTCGATAAGTGATTTTTTTATAATGAAACTATAGATTTTTGCTGGGTTTTATGATTCTTATTAGAACAAAATGCCTAAAAATATTGTTATTATATCTTCATGATACTATACAGCATTCATAGTATTAAACAACATTGTGGAGGTAATGTACAATATTTTGTACTAATAGGGAAATCCATACATAGGGCGTTTGCCTGTCTATCATATTCATATCAAGATGACACATTAAAAAAAATTCAGATGGCAAAATATATGAAATTTGGTTTATAGTTTTATCATCAGAATTGTAGATTTGTATCATATTCTTGATAAAATCCATCAAAGGATTTACTTTCTTCTAATTTGCTTATTCATATTCTATATGTTAAAATGATAGCTCAAAAATATAACAATAAATGAAAATTAATAAATGTCTTGTCACCAATGCTTCAAAATTATATCAAATGATGATTTCTCTTGGAAGAAGAGAAGATATTCAAACACATACTTTTTTTTGGTATATAATACTTCTCACATATAGAAATTTATATATAATTTTAATTACTTAAATATAAAAAAAATTAAATGGATCATATTGCTACATTTGATGGTTTGGTTTAATGGTACAAAGGTCAAATTTGGCTATACTGCACCACTATATTAAGTCAATATATGAAAAATTGAGAAGAAATCGCTCAAACTAACTTTTTTCCTGATTAAAAAATTACAACAACAATACAAAACAAAGCAAAAAAAAAAAAAAAAAAATTGCAAGTGAAATTATTTTAATGGGTCGATATTTGAAACTTCTCAAAGTCAGCTTGTTGGTAATACAAGCAATTCTATTCAGTAATATTTCAAAATATTTCTGAAATTCAAGTGTAAAAAGCTATAAATAAAGGAGTACAAATTTTTATTAATGCACAAAAATCCCACCAAAACACCAGCAGCGCTTTGTCCAGCCTCACTGCACCAATAACCAGGAACCATAGCAGAATAATAAGGACCCCAAATTCCAGGAGTGATAACTGGATCTTTCTTAACCTGAAAAAAATGTATATGCAACAACTGTAAACAAATGCGTAAACAGAAAATGTAAACAATCATATTAAAACTAAATAAACTACCTACTTTCATATGACAAGTGGATGTTCCACATATTAAAGCCATTCTTTCTTCTAGATTTTCTGTACAGTTTTCAGAAACTTTGCAAGCAAGAACACCTATAAAAAATGCGTAAATAATTCATATGCACAATACCTATATAAAACAAAATAAAGCTTATATAATAGAGGTATATAGGTATATAAAGTGCATATATTAAAAAAAAATAAGAAAAATAAAATTTAAAAAAAAACCTTAGTTGCATTTTTCTTGTTATTTGAATGTTTAAACTAATTTTGTAATAGGTTTGATTCTAAATTAAAAATTATATATTCATTCTTTCCAAACTCTAGAGATATAAAGATACAGCGCTATCAGAACAAATTGCCTAATGATATTGTTCCAATATCTTCACACTATTGTTTGGCATTCAGAATTGTGTAAATACATAAATTGTGCTTGACCAATGTAAGAAATGCTTCATTATTTTTAATTTTGAGACAGATCCTTGTGCAGATGCAATGGTAACTGGTAAGATGAAAATAATTTTCAGAACTAGAGCAAAATCTACTTACAATTTAAATAAATTATTTTAAATTTAATATTATAAAATGCATGTTATTATGATTCTATCTTACTATCAAGTCTTCAAGGCAAGATGGAAACTTGATTTCATTAAATAAACCTATGCAATTAACATGCTTGTGACATCAATATTGCTAAGACACATTCAAGCCTATGTAACATTTGAGAATCTTCATGATTTTCAATCTACATTATACATATATATAATTACCATAAACAAAAAACTTCTTATATATGTATATATATTTTATATATGATGTAATTGTCTGATGTAATTGTCATTTATGATTAGAAGTATGTATTCAATGCTAGCAAGAAAATAGAGTGAAAGCTGAAAGAATCAATCTTGCCTTGAACTGGTGGGTGTGAATTGTGCCTAAATTACATCTGAATATTCAAATTATGTATATGGTGTTTAAAAAAAAGCATTTTATATTTGAAAAATTGCTTTAAAAGTGAAAGGCTTTCTAAAACATTGGTTGTTGTGGACTTATAGCATATGCAATCTTGGCAGGCTAGCTGTGCTAATACCCACTTCGGATAAGCATGGGTAGAAAATTAATAAGCGGGGGGGGGGGGGGGAGATCTAGGCAGAAGTTTTAGGCTGTTTCTGAAGAAGCAAATAAAACAAATAGCAACAGATCCCATTCTCAAAATTCAATTAATTTCATAGTGCTGGATTTGTTTATCTAATGAGTTCACACCATTTACAATCACCTCATATTGGTCCTCTGATATCCAATTACAAAGAATTAAAGTGATTTCTATTTATCTGGATGCATATAAGTCGAAGAACTAAAAGAGGAAACACAAGATTAAGGAAAGCAATTTGTTCCTCAAGATGCAAATATATGCAACAACAGATCTCATTCTACAAATATAATTATTTTCACATTGCTAATTCTATTCTTAGAAAAGCTTTTATCAAATATGATTCATTCTTTTATATACCATCAATATTAAAAAAAAATCATTAAACCTCTGATAATTCATTATGCCTTGGCTACTTATTTTATATAAAATATACAAGGATGTTGAATCTCCATCTTATATATAAATTTCTTAATACTCGAAATGAAAGAGAATATCATGTCTACCTAAGCCACCAGCATGTGCATCAATTATTGAAGTAGATACAGGAATACCAGGCATTAAACCAGTTTCCTTTGCTGCATTAATATTCAAGCCATTTCCACATGCATCACCTGGTGATAGCACATTAGATCCTATAAACAAAGAAAACAAGTTATAAAGACTAAAAAAAATTGATCCTGAAAATCTGATTTTAAACATGAAAATCTGGTTTTAAACACTCTTCTCTGAAAAGAGGCACTTGATTTTTTAAAAGTAAAACAGAAACTAAAATGTTTCAATCAATCTCATACTGCCATAGATTTACATAAAATAAAATAGAAAATTATATATAAATCATTAAAAATTATTAGTAGTATTTATCATGACCATAAAATATTTTGATAGCACTCTAGTTATAATTTTCTACTGTTAAAAAATAATCATGGGTAGCAATTTTTACTTATGTTACTTTTTGGCTAAGTGAAAAATGTAATTATAAATTATATAAATATATTATAAGCCACAATATATTGTTACAAATTTGTAATAATGCTTTCCAAAAATGTATGTTTCCTGGTAAAGAAGAGTGTTTCACAAACAGTTCTTATGGATGCTAAACAGAAATCAACGTTGGTAACAAATTTAACATCAAAACAAAGGATTTCAAAATCTATAAGAATTTTGGAAAGAGGCCCTTGAAGACAAAGTTATGTTGATCTTTCTAGAACTTTCTCTGTCCCATCAAAGAAACAATAAAAAGCCAGGAGATAGTGCTAAGCAGCCAATTTCTTGAAGAGTTATAGTCAGTAGTAGCCAAGACAAGAGAGAGTAATTGAATTCTCTCTGAAAATTTTGTGATGTTACAATTGTTTACTAATGATTTCTTACTAGTATGCTGCTGTTTACTGTAAATGCTTAGCAATGAACTAAAAGAATAAAATAATTAATGCTACCAAAAAATTAAATAATAATGTTACTCATTTCATTGAATATAATAAATAATCTTTATATAAAAAGGATGCAAGGGCATTAATGAGGATTATATATATCAACAATCAAGTAAACAATGCATATAATATTTTAAATAAAAAATTTTAAAAATTATCAATGAATTATTCAATACTTATTTGTAAGTAAAATGACTATCATAAAAATATAACTGCAAGATAACTGGTGTAAATAATAATAATAAAAAAAGACTGATGATAATGAGACCATAATCTTGCAATTTTTATATATGCCATATAATACACAAATATATACTGATCTTAAATTATCAGAATAGGCATAATGTGTACAATAAATATATTCCATGATTATTTTGATATAAAAAAATTATTGTTTATAATACTTCTTTTCTTAACTAAATAAAATCTTTAACTAAAAATTTACTAAACATTAATTTGAATTTAAAAACTTTTACAGGAGCTATTAAATATTTGAAATTAACAAATAATCAAATCAGTATTTTTTAAGTAAAATAAATGTATGACTTTTTTAAAAATGTTAGTAAGCTGTTTAGATGAACACATAAAAAATTACTTTCGTAGATATTAAATTAAATTTTACTAACAAAGTTTTACCAATTTTATCATAGTTCCTGGAAATTAAATCTTCTAAGCCAATTGACTTCCAAAAGTCATCTTGCCAACCTTCACCTTTTTTTGTACCAGCAATGTAAGTCCATTTACATACAAGTGAGCATAAAGATCTAATGAAAATTTATATCAGTGTTTTCAACAAAATTATCAATTTCTAGCAAATGGATACATTATATAACAGATAAAAATTATCTCAGTATGCTAAATATAAATAAGCAATAATTAAATAATTTACTATGTCCATTGTGCTATGTAAAAAAAAATGAAAGAAAGAACAGTCAAATAATTTCCATTATATGTTTTTATACAAGATAAATTCTAGTAGTTTTTATAAGTACTACACAGAAAAAAAAATATTAATATTAAAAAAAGAACATAGGAACAAAATCATAAAAGCATGACTTACCATCTAAATGACTTTAAGTAAACTGGTGATTAAGCAAACTGATTCATATTTATGAATTTTAGTTTTTAATTAATGTTTGGAACCCTCCTTTCAAGTGACAATCAGTGCAACTTAGTATTTAATTGCATTGTTTACAGTGAATTCGTCATACTTTTACACTTTAGCTTTTATTCTCTTCTCACTACTCTCACATAAAAATAATATTTTACTTTTCATAACATGATTTTAAAAAAATTTCCTTCATTTCGAATATTTTCTATTTTTTGATTCACAATTCATTATTAAAGTATTACAAAATATCATTACTTATTTTTTCTTCTTCTCAAATATAATGATGGTTGATATCACTTGTATGAAATAAAAATTAAAATAAATTAGCTTATTAACTGATACTTGAATATTGAGAGCATTAATACCATATATTATTAATAAAAACACAAAACTTGTACTGAACAAAATATTATAAACAAAAAAGACAAAGAAATCAGCAAAAAATCAATTACAAAATTCCATCTATTAAAATATAAGCCAAATCAAGATAAATAATGGCAGAAAGAAAAGACAGTACTTCTGTATTAAATGCTATTGGTAATTTGTTCTGTTGCTTCTTTTCATTTAACTATCTGCTTCCACTAACTAGTTTATACCACATTATCCTAGAAATATGCAAAAAAATCTCAAAGTTTCTCTATGTGAAATGAACCACTAGATACACAATCTCAACTTCACTTGGGAAAAGCCTTAAAATTAAGTTACCGATATGTTACAGAAGCTAAAATAAAAAGTTGTTCGAAATGCTACATTCCTTCTTTAATAGATTTTTCCTACACATACATGCATTTTTCCTTTTTGTTCCAGATAAATTAATGCAGATTATATATATATATATATATATATAGAACAAAGTTAAAATTATTATAGCAACAAAGCCAAAAGTTAATTATATGTTACAGAAATTTAATACCTACAAATTCATGAAATCATTTAATTAAATAATGCATTCTATTTTTGGAACATCTGTTCTTACAATTCATATAAAAATATAAAGTGTTGAGATAATTAAGTGTATCAAAGCAATCTTTGTGCTGTAATTGCTACTTTGATTTCAATGGTATAAAATCCAGCTACCTGATTTTTAAAAATCCTTCTCAATGAATTGATGATAGTTATCTGCAATTCTCTGTACAAACTCAATGGCTTTAAATATTTTAATAATAGTCATAAATGGGAATCCTCTAAAGACTTTTAATATTACCATTTATCTTTTATATCAAATACCATCTATTTGAAAATGGCACATTTTCTAAATCTGACATACACAAGCATTTCGTGCATTAAACAGCAGATTCAGTTTGAAACTTTTGTTACTTCCTGTTTTGGGTTTTCATTTAATACAAATTATAATGCATTAAGTTAGAAAGAACTGCACTCACATTAGAATACATGTATTATTATCATTTCATAAAAAATATAGTACAAATTATGTAACATTTATTTTTCTGGATCTTCAAATTGTTAAGATGAATCTACCAACCATTAATGATTAGTTAATAAACTACTCGGGGAAAAAATATTGTCTTTACAAATATTATATATATTAATTAATCATCCAATTACATTTGGTAATGCTGTAACTGATATATACAGAAATTATTGAAATCTAATGCAAAAAAAAAAAAAAAAAAAAGAATTTCAATGGACTATTTCATAAAAGAAAAATTTGTTTATGTATAATTATGATTGCTTTAGCATTAACAATATTTTAATCCCTTGAGATATAAAATAAATAACTTGAGAAATACAAAACTAAATAAATCACCTTTCTAAGCTTCCAGTGGCTTTCCATGTAAGAAAATCAGGCAAATCAAAGAAATACCCAGCTTTTTTCCATTGCTCAGGTAAATTCTAGAAGAAAAATAATGCATGCATAATACTGATAGCTTATAATAAGAAGATAGTAAAATGCTGTTTTATAAAATTGTGGTTATATGAAACAAAAAAAATCTCTTTTTATTATTTTACAGATAAAGTGAAGGAAAAACTATTAGATAAATGAAAAAAAAAAATGCTATTAACATAAAATACATGAATTAATGCATATGTGTTATTTAATGCTGCATAAAACACATATCTGATGTACAGGAAAGGTATTTAAAAATAATTAAAAACTATACATAAAAAAAGCAACAATTCAATACAATTCAACAGTGAAATCATATACAATACTTTTTTCATCCACAAAAGTTTTGGCGATTCCATTTCAGGGGATATTTTATTTCCAACATATTTTAACACTTCATGATTTGTTTTGTTAATTAAATCAGCTTCTTTCATAGCTCTGTGGTCCATCCATAATATAATATTTTGATCTGCATTGCCTGGAAACAATAATTAATAATTATAATATAATCCTGTAATATAACCATTACAAAGATATTATTTTATATCCATTGCATTCATTGAAATTTATAGATATTTATTTTAAATAATTTCAGAGCTTTCGAAAATTGATTTTTTTACATTTGAAAATAAATTTTCCATGTATTAGATTTAGTATTTATTTTCAATAATTTACAAAATAAAAAATGTAGAGTTTTTAAAAATGTTTGGACAATGATTAATAATACTTAAATAAATATCTGGATTTTAATTTAGTGGATAATATATGAAAATAAAAACAAATTAAACATGCATAAGGCTTACATATGTCAAAACATCGAAGGAATTGGCTCTTAAATAAGTGGTTGCATGCCCTCAAAGCTATTCTTTTTTCACCAGGTAATAAAATTAAAACAGATGACTTTTTAAAGACAAATGTATGATAAATAAACATAAAGCATCTCAGCTTAATTTTGCTACATATATATATATATATATATATATATATATATATATATATATATTGCTTCATACACTAACATCACAGGGATTATTAAATATCCTACTAGTAAAAAAACTGTATAATATTTTGAGATTTTTTTACACTAAACAACATTTTTTATATGAAGCAGTATTGTGAAAACACTATATATTGTTTATATGATAATTGGATTTATCTATGAAAAATACGGAAGAGATGTTAATAAGAAAGGTTCCTTTATTTAATATTCTATGAATTATGAATTTCTTCAAAGTCAATATTTCAGATGAAAGAAAAAGAATTTTCAGATTTGATAATCATTTCATTTCATATTTGGCCAGACAGCCCAGGGTGGGCCAGTTCTTTCCTCTGAATTCTGTTTCACTGCATTCTTCTTTTGATTCTTGTGCACCAGTTTCTTTCCTGGATAGCCAGGAACACTAGACTTCGTAATAAGTTTTTTTTTTTTTTTTTTTTTTTTTCACAGTTTTTTTTTTTTTTTTTTAATGTATGTGACAAATTGTCTTCCTCTTTATGAAGATGCTTTTCAAATCTCTTATTCAGAGAATTGAAGGATTTACAATGGCAATAAGAATCAAAATAGCAATTTATGACAAGCTCAGAAATACAAATGCTATGGAAAAGTTATTGTTTTTTAACATATAAAGTTAAAGGGATGGATTTATATTGTCAGAAAAAAATGTAAAAACATCAATTTATAACAGTTCTACAATTGAATAACATTGTTTACAATTCTAATTTGATAAAGATTAATTGGTCCTTGATTTATTTTTACACCAGATTTTCTTGGTGATTTTCAGATTATGCTAAGAAGATCAAGACCAAGATACGAGTTTACTTGATGATTTCCTGATTTTTGACAAAATTGTCAAGTTCTATTATATACAAGAAGACAATATGGTTACATTCCTAGGTTCATTTGGTAATTTTTAGATGATTATACAAATAATGGATTTACATGGCAATTTTCAAATTGTGCCAAGATCACCAAATATGATTTGCTAATCAACAAGTTGGCAAAGCTTTGCATATTTTTCATAATTTTTCACCATAAAAATAGACAAACACTAATTAATCCATATTAACAGAAGTAAAGTGATACCATTTAAGATGGTATCAGGAATACAATTATATGAACTTATAAATTATCATTTCATTAACACTATACATAATAATCTCAAATATTAAAACAAGCAAAAAAAATATCAAAATTTACATAATTTTTCCTATTCTTTTAGAAATATATCTTTTAATTTAAAACAATACCAAAAAAAGGAACTAATGTAGAATTTTGTTCTAACTGGTAGCTTATATTATTTCCCTATCAGTACAACAATATATGATAATTGTGGCCTTTTATAAGTAAAAATAAATTTTGGAACTGACAAATACTTCTGTATAAGAATAATTAGATAGATTCTAATACATCCAAATCCAATGAACATTATAAAATTCAGACACTATAATAATAGTTTTGTCCTTGAATTAAAATAAAAATATATTTTAATAACATCTACTTGAAAATTACAACACAGTTATTTCATATTTATGAAGAAAATGAAAGAAAGTGAACATGTCATTCATTGGTTTAAGTATTCTTAGTTTCAAATCTAGTAATATGAATTGATATTTTTCATTGAACTTATAATAAAATATAATTAAAATTTTATAAATACTTTCACTTGAGTTTTTGCTGCTAATTAAGTATGCCAGAAATAATCAGTATGGGAGGCCATATGAGAATAACAAACTTGATTTACCATTTTCTTTAGTTGATTTATTAACACATTTTACAGTATTTCATACCTTAAGATGCAAAGAATTGCAGAACTTGCATTTTTTAAATATGTACTTTAACATAAATTGTTTACCTGTTTTGCTTACACTTAATGGCTTGAAATCTTTGCCTAATGCTACAAGTGAACATGTTGCATCAAATCCAATGCCTTTCACTGTTGTTGGATCAATTCCTTTAGTAATATCCTGAAAACAGAATAATATATTATAGAAAAATAAAAATTAGCATGGCATCCTTTCACATCTGAATAATAAGCTAGATATTATCTCTTATACTTTCATGGAATAAAATTTTGATGGAAAGATAAAAAAAATTGTTGTTTTCATCAAGTTATCGGAAAATACGATATTCAGCCCATTTTTACTATCATTGGGCTTAATATTCCCATCACCTTTTATTAGTAATTAATTTATTTATTATATATTGAGTGACTGAATAGGACAAAGAAAAAAATTATTTACAGAGCAATTATAAGAAGTACAGATTAATTTCAAAGTGATAGTTAAATTATAATTAATTGTTAAGTTCCATAGCAGAATATACAGAAGAAAAATATTCACTAATATTACATCACTTAGCAGGAAATTGATGTCATTCTAGACACCAATTTCTATTATTGTTTATAATTTAAGGGAAAATAAATAAATAAATAAGTACTGATTGCCAAAGATAACAATAATTAATTGAAATGGATAGAGTTTAATGCAGTGTAAATTTCAGATAATTTAAATTTATAAAGCCTCAAGGAAAAACAATTAATGATAAAATGAATCATACATATTTCTTAATTTTATTCGTCCTTTCCAAAAGAAGTGTTGAAAATACATTAAAAAGCTCAAAATAAGATAAATTAAATTTAATATTTTAAAGTATAGATCTGAAAAGCAGTTTAAAAGTAATTTACTAATACAAAGATGATTTAATAAATAATAATTGGTATAATTCTCCATAAAAATTTTAATTTTAAAGCAATTAGAAATAGAAATTTTTTTATGAAAATAAAATATTTAAGAAAGGGCATCTTAAAACCATAAAAGAAACAAATATATTGTTCTTATTCATAACGAATGATGATTAGTTAACATTATAGCATTGAGAATACTTAAACAAAGAATTGGGCATTCATGTCAATTATTATGCAATATTAAAAAGCATAAAAAAGATTATCTTGTTAGTTCATTTGATATTTTTGTATTTGGTTTATTTCAATTATTACTAACCATAAATAATATCACTGTTACTTTTCAGTTACAGACAATACTTGACAGCTACAGTGATAACATTTACTACAGTTCTATATATAAAAACCTGATATCTCATATTTCAATTCTTTTTTAACAAGAAGTTTTGAATTATTGAATACAAAACTGAACATCATTGGAATGTGTTACATATTACTGAAATATCTATTTTTTAAAATGAGAATATAAATCTCAAAAATCTAATAATATGGTGGTACAATAGATATATTAGATTGTATACATGAAGAATAAAAATATATAATAGCATGAAATATAAAACTCCCAAAAAGAAAGTTTAAATTCAGAAAGATACAGAATAGCCCTTTTATATACATCTGAAAATGGTTTAAAAAACAGATTTTCATCATGAATCAGGTGAAAAAATTATGATTAAAAACCTTAAACTAAATTTTGGTCTCATATTTAAGAATAGAGTTTAACTTAAAAAAACATTTAATCAAAAATGGAAAAAAAAGGGGGAAAATTTACATTTATAAATTTACATCATTTTATTATATTTATTTTTTTAATTTCAAGCATTCTCCTTTACTAAAAATATTTTTAAATAGAAATTAAAACTCATTTCCCAATAAAATATAAAACATTTCAGAAATGCAGAATGATTTTACCTGTATGACTTTAACACAAAGATCCCATATATTATCAGATGACTGCTCATAAATATCTGGATATGGATTCCATGTTTTTATAGGCAAAGATGCAGTTTTTATGAAGGACCCTTGACTAGTAACAAGACCAGCTCTAACACTTTGGGTGCCAACATCAACACCAATGAAGTATTCCTTATTTTCATTCATTAGTGATTTGTTACCAGCTCACCTTAAAGAAAAATTGAAAAAATACTTCTTCAATCAATAAATTTATAAAATAGAACTTAAATGATCAGAAAACGATTGATCTCAAATAAGGCAGCATAATCACATCATTTATTAATTACTCATAGATTTAAAAATTCGTGGAAAATAATTTATTATAAAATTATTGATGAACTGCATAATAGCAAGTACACGAAAACGCCGTTTCTGCAGAATTCTTGTTAACATAGCAACAAATTTTTGCCGTATAATTTTAGAAATGCGCTGAACTTTAATTAACTAATGAAGTTATTTGGAAAAATGTATATTAACATATACAGAACAATACAGAGCAGCATCAAATACTTTATATTAAATAAAATATTGTAAAATAGAGGAGTAATTGTAAAATAGGATTAATATTGTAAAATAGAAGATAAATAAGTAAAATAGAGAAGTTATAAAATACGTTAAAATCTTGCGAATAAAATTTAAAAGCAATGCTCAATTATTTACAAAATCTGAAGATAAGGATAACTTGCTGATAATTATCAGATGGATTCAATATTTATACTTAGAAAAAAGTCCAGAATTTCTCAGTAATATAAATGAAATGTAGAAAAAAATCTAGTAATCTACAATAGGTATATCAGAATTAAGTGAATTTGCTAGTGCAATACAAGTATTTAAAAAAAAAAAAAAAAAAAAAAAAAAACACCTGCTTCAAACGATAATCGAAACCGAAAAACTTGAATCGTTTGTTTATGTTATATTGTGATGCCATTCTACAGAGAATAAATTCCAAGCAGTGAATTCCAAACCATATCCACCAGTACCCATACAAGGAGAGACATTCAATTAGAGATGCATAATCCACGATTTTTTGAATAACAAATAATTTTGTTATTGTTATTTTTAAATACATGCTAAATATCTGTTATTTCAATCATATTATTAATTAAAAATTATTACTTAATATTAAGTATAAAATTTATTAATTGTAATTAATACTTAATTTACTAATTCAAGTAACGTGTGATTGAATTAATTTATCTATTTCAGCTTACTTTTTAAATTTGATTTTTTTTTCAAAACTATTTATTTAATTCTTTATTAGAGTAAATCATTTTCTGAAAAATTTGAATTACATATATGTCATTTCTTTAAATTGTTAAATTTAGTTGCATATTATATCAATAGATGGCGTTAGCATTAAACGGAATATATGCAATGTCAAGTCACAAGCAATTAAAAAGGATTTGTATGGAATAGTGCATCATCAAATGCGAATATCGGGAAGTCAAGGTTACTCTCATGAACTGGAGCGGCGACTTCACACTTTCCAGTGAAGTCACCGCTCCGATAAATTTCAGTGATATGCAATTCAATGTAGAGATGAATAATCCACGATTTTTTGAATAACAAATAATTTTGCTATTGTTATTTTTAAATATTTGTTCCAAATATCTGCTATTTCAATCATATTATTAATTAATAATTATTACTTAATATTAAATATAAAATTTATTAGTTGTAATTAATACGTAATTTACTAATTTAAGTAACGTGTGATTGAATTAATTTATCTATTTCAGCTAACTTCTTAAATTTTATATTTTTTCAAAACTATTTATTTAATTTCTTTATTGGAGTAAACCATTTTCTGAAAAATTTGAATTAAATATATATGTCGTTTCTTTAAATTGTTTAATTTAGTTCTATATTCTACCAATAGATGGCGCCAGCAGTAAACGGAGTATATGCAAAGTCAAGTCACAGCAATTAAAAATAATTTGTATGGAATAGTGCATCAAATGCGTAGGGATAACGAATATTTTATGAGCGATTATTACGTAACCAATATTTTAAAGTCACAAATACCAGTGATCAATACTTTTCAAAAAGAGGTGTGATTCAAATCTGTTGCTATTGGCGATATGCGAGGATCGAACTCGCAACCTTCTGGTTCGTAGCCGCGTAACATGACCACAAGACAAAAGAATCTTCTCATGTCTTGCAGCTGTTATCTGGCTTATAAACCGTCACCACAAATAATTAATACGATCTTACTGTTGATATTTCGATTACAGGTTTTGGATCACGATAGAAAGTAACAATCGATACGATATCACTGAAATTTACCGGAGCGGTGACTTCACTGGAAAGTAGCAATCGATACCATCTGTCCAATGAAAGCTCTCGAACAAAACAGAAAAGGAGAAATCTGTGAATGGATTGAAAAGCGAACGGACCGGTTATTGGCAGTATCATATCATATCACTGAATATCTATCGGAGCGGTGATTTCACTGGAAAGTGTGAAGACGCCGCTCAACTTCCGATATTCGCATTTGATGCTCTCTTCCATACAAATCATTTTTAATTGTTGTTTCTTGACTTTGCACATACTCCGTTTACAGCTGGCGCCATCTATTGGTAGAATATATAACTAAATTAAGCAATTTAAAGAAATGACATATATATTTAATTCAAATTTTTCAGAAAATGGTTTACTGCAGTGAAGAAATTAAATAAATAGTTCGGAAAAATCAAATTTAAGAAGAAAGCTGAAATAGATAAATTAATTCAATCACACGTTACTTAAATTAGTAAATTAAGTATTAATTACAATTAATAAATTTTATATTTAATATTAAGTAATAATTTTTAATTAATAATATGACTGAAATAACCGATATTTGGAACAAATATTTAAAAATAACAATAGCAAAATTATTTGTTATTCAAAAAATCGTGGATTATGCATCTCTAATCCATTCACAGGTTTCTCCTTTTCTGTTTTGTTCGAGAGCTTTCATTGGACAAATGGTATCGATTGTTACATTCCAGTAATGTCACCGCTCCGTTAAATTTCAGTGATATCTTATCGATTGTTACATTCTATCGTGATCCAAACCTGTAATCGAAATATCAATAGTAAGATCGTATTAAGGATTTGAATCACACCCATTTTTGAAAAGTATTGATCACTCGTATTTCAGACTTTATGATATTGGTTACGTAATAATCGCTAGTAAAATATTCGTCATCCCTAATTCAATGATACGATAATTCCAATAACCGGTCCGTTCACTTTTCAATCCATTCACAGATTTCTCCTTTTCTGTTCTGTTAGAGAGCTTTCATTGGACAGATCGTATCGATTGTTGCTTTCCATTGAAGTCACCGCTACAGTAAATTTCAGTGATATCGTATCGATTGTAACTCTATATCGTGATCCAAAACCTGTAATCGAAATATCACCAGTAAGATCGTATTAAGAATAGGGATGACGAATATTTTACGAGCGGTTATTACGTAACAAACATCAAAAAGTCACAAATGCAAGTGATCAATACTTTTCAAGTGATAATTGAATTGCATATCACTGAAATTCATCGGAGCGGTTATTTCACCGGAAAGTGCGAAGTCACTAGAGATGCATAATCCATGATTTTTTGAATAAAAAATAATATTGCTATTCTTATTTTTAAATATGTGTTCCAAATATCTGTTATTTCAATCATCTTATTAATTAAAAATTATTACTTAATATTAAATATAAAATTTATTAATTGTAATTAATACTTAATTAACTAATTTAAATAACCTGTGATTGAATTAATTTATCTGTTTCAACTTATTTCTTAATTTTTTTCTCAAAACTATTTATTTAATTTCTTTATTTGAGTGAACCATTTTCTGGAACAGGTGAATTAAAAATATATGTCATTTCTTTAAAATGTTTACTTTAGTTCTATATTCTACTAATAGATGGCGCCAGCAGTAAACAGAATATATGTAATCAAAGTCAATCATGTCAAGATCAATTAAAAATGATCTGAATGGAATAGTGCTTCATCATATGCGAATATCGGAAGTCACTCCCTTAAAGTGGAGCGGTGACTTCGCAATTTCCGGTAAAATCACCGCTCCGATAAATTTCAGTGATATGCAATTCATTGATACGATAATTTCAATAACCGGTCCGTTCACTTTTCAATCCATTCACAGATTTCTTTCGATAGCTTCCATTGTACAGATCGTATTGATTGCAACTTTCCAGTGAAGTCACCGCTTCGGCAAATTTCAGTGATATCATATCGATTGTTACTTTCTATCGTGATCCAAACCTGTAACCGAAATATCCCCAGTAAGATCGTATCAAGGATTTGAATCACACCCCTCTTTGAAAAGTATTGATCACTTGTATTTGTGACTTTTTGATATTGGTTACGTAATAACCACTCGTAAAATAGTTGTCTTCCCTAGAAGTCACCGCTCCACTTTACGGGAGTGACTTCCGATATTCGCATATGATGATGCAGTATTCTATACAGATCATTTTTAATTGCTCGTGACATGATTGACTTTTATTACATATATTCTGTTTACTGCTGGCGCCATCTATTAGTAGAATATAGAACTAAAGTAAACATTTTAAAGAAATGACATATATTTTTAATTCGCCTGTTCCAGAAAATGGTTCACGCAAATAAAGAAATTAAATAAATAGATTTGAGAGAAAAAAAATTTAAGAAGTAAGTTGAAACAGATAAATTAATTGAATCACACGTTATTTAAATTATTAAATTATGTATTAATTACAATTAATAAATTTTATATTTAATATTAAGTAATAATTTTTAATTAATAATATAATTGAAATAGCAGATATTTGGAACACATATTTAAAAATAACAATAGCAATATTATTTGTTATTCAAAAAATCGTGGATTATGCATCTCTAATTAAGTAGGGATGACGAATATTTTACGAGCGGTTATTACGTATCCAATATCATAAAGTCACAAATACCAGTGATCAATACTTTTCAAAAAGGGTTGTGATTCAAATCCTTGATACGATCTTGATCTACTGGTGATATTTCGATTACAGGTTTTGGATCACGATAGTAAGCAACAATCGATACGATATCACTGAAATTTACCGGAACGGTGACTTCACTGGAAAGTAACAATCGATACCATTTGTCCAATGAAAGCTCTCGAACAAAATGGAAAAGGAGAAATATGTGAATGGATTGAAAAGTGAACGGACTGGTTATTGGAATTATCGTATCATTGAATTGCATATCACTGAAATTTATCGGAGCGGTGATTCACTGGAAAGTGTGAAGTCGCCGCTCCACTTCATGAGAGTAAACTTGACTTTCCGATATTCGCATTTGATGATGCACTATTCCATACAAATCCTTTTTAGTTGCTTGTGACTTGACATTGCATATATTCCGTTTAATGCTGGCGCCATCTATTAGTAGAATATACAACTAAATTTAACAATTTAAAGAAATGACATATTTATTTAATTCAAATTCTTCAGAAAATGATTTACTCTAATAAAGAAATTAAATAAATAGTTTTGAAAAAAATCAAATTTAAGAAGTAAGCTGAACTAGATAAATTAATTCAATCACACGTTACTTAAATTAGTAAATTATTAGTAAATTAAGTATTCAAAAAATCGTGGATTATGCATCTCTAGTATTAAGGATTTGAATCACACCCCTTTTTGAAAAGTATTGATCACTGGTATTTGTTACTTTATGATATTGATTACGTAATTACCGCTCGTAAAATATTCGTCATCCCTACATTCAATTCACCGTGAGAGAAAAGATTTGCGTCGCAGTACAAATAAAAGTTAGTTGTAAGGTTGTTGTAAAAGATAATTATTACTTTCTCGTATACGTAGCGTAATCAAAATTAGAATTCAAAAGATCCCAACTAAAGAATTTTACGAATCTCCGTCACCTCATCAAGTAAAAAATATAGACTTCAATGGGGTCAATTCACGGTCACGTACCAAACAAACCGTTTCTGTTCAATTTTCAACCCTTCTGCGCATGTCTGGATGTCTGCCGATAACGTTGATGAAACCATTGTTTAGTAAATATTTTTTTAAGATATTATTTTGAATTATTTTTCCCAAATTTTGGTAGTTATATAATTTTATATTTTATATTAAAATTTTAAGTAGTATTTTCAATGGAATTATTTTTTTGCATAATTAATTAACGTCGCTTTTTAATTCGTTTGGTGCTGCTTTATTCTTACCTTTCCCCTGCCCCCAATTTTTATAGAAACGATACATTTTGACAAATGAATATAGCAGTGTTTTTGAAAAATTACATATGTTCTTTTTTTACATATTATTGAATGTTGAATCTTATAAATATAGTTTTTTAAAAAAATAAATTATTACTCTTAGATAAGTTAATATTTTAAAGTTTACTAATAAATTATTACATTTTTTTCTTATGTAATGATTTTTATTAATATTGAGACTTTGATGTTTTCAGTTTGGTCGGAGGAAAGAACATGAAATTCAAATTAGTATATATTGAATAACTTATGTTTACAATTTGAAATTATGAACTATAAAAGGTATAGATACCTTTTTTAAATCTATGCAACTTATGAATCAGTTATTTCATTTCAATTTGTAGATATCATTAAAGGAAAACAAACAAAATTACAGTTTCATAATTTTATATATAAATATATATATATATATATATATATATATATATATATATATATATATATGGTAATTATTTGAAAAAATGTGATCAAATGGATGTTTTAATGTACTCACTAATTCAAAAAACTAAAAAACTATTTATCAACATTTATTTTTCTAGGCACTTAAAAAAATAAACACAGTATGACAAGAATGTCAATGTAAATGATGAAATCAATTTTATTCAACAGAAACATTCTAAATACTAAACAGCAGTTTTTTTTTATCACGAATAAAAACATTATGTTGAACAATATACTTTTAA